>JAKWJD010001766.1:59730618-59915425 GCA_027705065.1 Solanum peruvianum | reverse complement strand
AGCTAGTTCTAGTAGTCCATTTCAAAGAAACAAATGAACAAGGTCATACTGCAGACAATAGCACAGGAAATATACCACGTAGAAGAGTATATAGACAAGGAGATACTCCAACAATAGAAGTAAAACCTATGGGAAAAAGAATGCCTATAGAAGAACCAATAATACTCCAAGAAGGAGGAAGTAAAGGTAAAATCTTAAATATAGCAGCACATGATCCACAAAGGTGGAATTCAGTAATAGACTTATGGAAAGGAATAGTAGTAGCAGACTTTATAAAAAATTATACAGAAAACAGATGCTGAAACCATGTACAAATACTTAGAAACATTTTTAGGAGAATCAACTAAAGCATTATGGAAGCTTATAAAGTAGAATTCCCATCAGAATTTCAGTATTTAGTGTCATTAGGACCAAATCCTTATAACTTTACAAATAAAATACATACATTAATAACAGGAGAAGATCCAAATAGTGGATTATTAGCTCTACAACGAAATGCAGTAATAAAACTAGAACAATTAAGTATAAGTAATTGGTACTATATAAAGAAATTTTTAAATGATTATTTTATTATTGTACAATTAGTGGAAACGCTTTTGACCAAGACTTAGGTAAAAAATTATTTAATAAATTACCAGGAGCTTTAGGAAGAGAAATAGAAGAAAGATGGACTAAGAGAGACGGAGTAGTAGCTCAAAACCCTCAAGCAAAATGGTCAATAGGACATAGAATACAACATATAATGGAAATACTACAAGAAAAATGTACGAATCTACAAATACAAAAACAACTAAAACAAAATGAAATGAATTTCTGTAAAGATATAATATATACAACTCAAAGTTATGATAAAGATCAATATAAAAAGAAAAGATATAAAAAATATCATCCACAAAATAATAAGAGATATAATAGGAAAGGATATTTTCTTAGAAAATCCTCAGCAAGAAAACCATATCTAAATAGAGACAGACATGTTAGAAAATATAGAACAGATAGAAACTATAAAAATAAGCTAGAATGTTTTACATGTGGAAGTATAGAACATTTAGCAAATACTTGTCCTAAAAGATATAATACTAAGACCAGAAATGCTCAGTTAGTAGAAGAATTTAACGAAGCATTATTAAATGTAGACGAATATATGTCAGACAATGAAAGTATTTACTCTATAGTAAGTATTGATATAGATGAAAATAATAAAGAAGAAGATTCTTCTAATTCAGAAGGAGAAGAATTAATTAATGAAATAGGAATAGAAGACTTGAATATAGATAATCTAAAAATAAATTTTATGAATATAGTAGAATGTGAACATAATTTTGAAAAGGATACTGGGTTAGATAGTAATCCATGTAACTGGTGTAAATGGTACCCAAGTAAACATAAAAGAGCTAAATGTAATAAATGTTTTATAGAAGGATGTATAAATTGTATAGAAACTCAGTTAGGAATAATAACTCAGAAAAGAAAAGAAATATACACAGAAGAAACCCTAGTAAGCTTAAAAGTGTTAGTATTAGAAGCAAAAATAAAAGAATTAGAAGAAAGAATAGTAAGGTTAGAAAAAGGAAAAAATATACAACAAGAACAACCAGTAGATAATCAAGAATTAATGAATGAAGAATCTAACACTTTAATATGTAATGAAGACAAAAATATAAATACTATTAAAATATTGGCAAAACTACATATTGGAAAATATGAAATAGAGACTTTAGCATTAATAGATTCAGGATGTACTAAAAGTATTTTAAATAAAAAGATTGTACCCATAGAATTAATAAAAACTTTAGAAAAGCCACTTGCAGCTATGCAAATGGATGGATCACATAATATATATAGACATTATATAGATAAAGCTCAAATAAGTTTCTTAAATACTTGTTCAGAATTTTATAAACCCACCTACAAAATGGATAAAATATGGGTAAGAGATCTAGATATAAGAGTAGATTTTGTGTTAGGATTAGATTTTATATTACATAACAAAGGAGGAACTTTAATAACTAGAGACGGAATACTTTTTATGAAAATATTACTTATACTTCAGTTCTAACTAATAAAATTGAAACTAAACTAAGACATAAAGAAAAATGTTGCGACGACTGTGAAAATAATATACAATGTATTAAAAAAGAATGTAATACATTATATGAAAATACATTAGAAATAGATGAAGAAGATGAAATAATTAATAAAAACTATGTTTTAATAGAGATGGAGACAGAATTATACAATTTTAAAACAGGAATTCAGCAAATAGGACAAATAAAAAATCAACAAGATTTAGATAATATAGTAAAAATCCTAGATAAAATAGAAATAATAGGAGAAAAACCCTTAAAACATTGGGAAAATAATAATATAGTATGTAAATTAGATATCATAAACCCAGAATATATAATAAAAACAGCCTCTATAGAAGCCACAAATCAAGATCAAGAAGACTTTAAAATACAAATTAAAGAATTATTAGAATTAGGAGTAATAAGAAGATCAACTTCAAAACATAGATCAGCTGCCTTTATGGTACGAAATCATAATGAATAGTTAGAGGAAAGGCCAGAATGGTCATAAACTATAAGAGATTAAATGATAATACTAGAACAGATGGATATAAATTACCAGATAAAACAGAATTAATAAATAGAATTCAAGGTAAAACAATTTTCAGTAAATTTGATTGTAAGTCAGGATACTGGCAAATAAAAATGCATCCAGATAGTATAGAATGGACAGCATTTACTTGTCCTGAAGGACATTTTGAATGGCTAGTTATGCCATTTGGATTAAAAACAGCACCTCCAATATTTCAAAGAAAAATGGATAAAATATTTGGAGAATACAAAAGATTTGTTTTAGTATATGTAGATGATATTCTAGTATTTAGCAAAAATATAAAAGAACATTTAGGACATTTGCAAACAGTTTTTAGACTATTTGTCAATAATGGAATAATAATTAGCAAAAAGAAAATGGAATTATGTAAAAATTATATAAATTTTTTAGGAATTATTTTAGGAGAAGGAAAAGTTAAATTACAACCTCATATAGCTAAAAAGGCATTAGATATGCCAGATAAATTAAATAATTTAAAAGATTTACAAAAATTCTTAGGGATAGTTAATTATGCAAGACCTTTTATAAAAGATTTAGGTAAAATAGCAGGACCATTATATTCTAAGACAGGAAATAAAGGACAAAGAAATTTTAATATAGAAGATATAAAATTAGTACAAAAAATAAAAGAAAGAATAAAAAATATTCCTGATCTAAACATGCCACTAGAAACAGATTATTTAATAATAGAAACAGACGGAAGCTTTGAAGGATGGGGTGCAGTACTAAAATCAAAACCACATAAATATAGCATTAAACAAGAAGAAAAGATATGCGCCTATCAAAGTGGAAAATTTAAAGAAAAAGGTAATAAGGCTAGTATAGATGTTGAAATTCTAGCTGTAATATATGGTTTAAATAGTTTTAGAATTTATATTTTAAATAAACCAGAAATATTAGTAAGAACAGACTGTGAAGCAATAGTAAAATTTTATCAAAAGGTTAATGATAAAACTAGCAGTAGAAGAAGATGGTTAAATTTTTTAGATACCATATCTATTTACAATTCTATAATTTTTGAGCACATTAAAGGAAATGATAATAATATTGCAGATCAATTAAGTAGATTACTAATTAAAGTTTAAATTTTACAGAATGAGACCTCTATTATCAGACAAAGGTAAAAGGGTTCAACCTTCAACCTCAGGTTTGGCAGACTCTTATAAGCAGACTGTATTAGCTAATTTACATTTTAAATCATTAGATAAAATTGACGATGTTAGAATAGATAGAATGCAATTTGGAATACAAAACTTAATTGCATATGAACCGTCAAATTTAACATTTAGACATTTATCTAACTGTCAATTAGACAAACAACAGACATGTCTTATAGATAACATATGGATAGCACATAATAAAAAAGACACTAAATATATAATTGCTGTTTTAAATGCTTTAGGATATTATTTTACCAGTAAAAATACAGAAAATAGATTTAAATATTATGTAGTAATCCATGGTAAGACAAACGGTGTGTTTCAAACATGGATAGAAGTTTTAGATTCAATTAGAGATTTTCGTAAACCACTTTTCAAAGGTTTTAATGATTTTACTGAAGCCTTAGACTATGCTAGAGGAACATTAGGACCAAATTATTATATTTCTCCAGCTCTCAGACAAAACCCAGAAAAATACCACAATATAACATCCAAAAAGACACAAATAAAATCATATTTTGTGACCATTGCTCATCCATGACTGAAGCATTCAAGAGGCTAAATTTGAGAAATGAAGCCTTAATGGAAGAAAATGCCAAGCTCAGGGAAAGACTCAGCAAATGGGAAAGCAAAGGTAAGAATATACAAACTCAGACAAATACACAGGGTTCTCCATCCCAAACAAAAATGGATGAGATGGGTGTGCATTCCCCACTGAATGCTAAGAAATCCACTGTATCGGATAATGATACAGCTAGTCCGGTTCAAACGGTGGCCGGTAAAGACTTCTCAAACCCGTTAATGGCTGTCACTTTGCCAAAAAGTGAAAGAGATGAAGGGTCATCTTCAAGAAGAAAGTTACCACTTTCATTTAACCAGACAATCAGACAAAAAGTTAAAAAAGCCCAAAAAAATAAAGAGTTAGAAAACCTAATAACCCAGACTGTAGAAAAAACTACTCAAACAAAGACAAGAAAAGACAAACACATAAACCCAAGCCCAATACAAAGCCCAAGACGAACTTCTACTCTTAGTTCAAATAATTCAGATAATTTTGAAGACCCAATGCAATTTGCCCAAGACCCTGATGATAATGATTCAGGAGCAAGTTTTGATTCAATTGCATTACACAATTTAGACACATAAAAAAAAAAAAATATATATATATATATATATATATAAATAAATATATATATTGTCTTGTAATATTAAAGAGGGATGCCTCTTTAGTCAAATATGTGAGTCCCACTTTACTCACTACCACACATGTGGAAAAACTGTTGGGACGCGTCTTATTAAAGTAAAAGATAAGATAGACAGAATTCAGATTCCAAGGACAATAATGCAAGAAGAAGGGACAATGACTTCACGTGACGATGGGGCCCAAATGTGTACCCGGCTGAAGTGATAAGATTCCCTTTTCCATTTGAAATCCGGAATTTGAAGTCCGAAGACTCCTATAAATATTAGACACTATCAGAAGAAGGAGATAAGAGAAAAAGAGCGAAAGAGCAAAAAAAAACAAAACACCTACAATCTGCAATTCCCAAATCCTCCCAAAAAACCTTCCTCTTTTATTAAAAAATAAAATAAAATAATAATATAAGTTCTTAGGCTTTGTTTTCAAGTTTTTTCAAAGTTATTTTGGAAGTCGTTCGGGTTTCCCGAAAGGGAAACTTCACTCTGTTCTAATAATGTAAGTTTTCATATTTAAGTTTCTAGTAAACTTCCCATATATGTAAATTATGTGTGTTTTATGTAAATCATGTGTGATTATGACTATTTAGATATTTTAAGTTTACAAATACTATCATGAATCTATATTACTTAGTATATGGTTAGTCTCTTAGCTTCTTAAAATATCGATGGATTAACCTGTAAATTCCTAGGAAATTGTCAGGTTAATTGTTCTAAGAAAAGAACTATGAATAACCAAATCCGGGGTGTGGTTAAAGAAGATTATTTTTAAGAACAAAGGCTAAGAGAAAGAGATGAACAGTAATAATAGATTCGTGAATGGACAGAGTCTAAAAAAAAAAAAAAAAAAGGGAGTTAAACTAGAAACTAAAATGATAATTACATAACAGAACAAGAGAGTGAAGGAGTACTGAGTAGGACTACACAACATTAAGAGAAAACCCCCAACATTATCACTCTTTTTTGTCATTTTCCTTAATTAACCTTATTATTGAAATATCGCCTTATCATTATTGAAATATCGCCTTATTTTATAATATCACCTTATTTTGGTATCAGAGCCTTAGATCTAAAAGACCTTATATGAGAAAAGACTATTATTTTAGAAAAACTTCTGCTATAAATAGAAATCTGTTTTATAATAGACAACTTTTAAAAGATATAAAAAATTATAAGAAAGTTTTAGAAAATCATTTATATAAATTAGGATCAAGATTATCTTTAAGTTATACTTATAAAAATTCAGGAGAAATACTTAAAGTACTTAGAAAAACTCTTAAACAAGCTCATAGACAGAGTAGTGAAGAATTAGTACAAATAAAATTAGAAATAAAGGAAGTAACAGAAAGAATAGAGGTACGAAAAAATAGTCCATATTACTATAATTGTGTAGGATAATATATGAGAAGACCACTTAAAAATACTAGAGAATATAAGAGAGTTAAAATACATTTGTTTAGTTTATATGTAACATCAGATAGACTGTTAAGAAATTTAGAAACAACTATTTCGATAAGCTCTAAAAAAAGAAATAACTAATAAATTAGACAATATATTTTTCTTAGCTAGAATATTAGAAAAGAAATTAATAATACATCTTGAAACTAGAAATATCCCACTAAAATATATTTTATGAAGCGTATGCCCTGTTTTTGGAGTGTAAGACTTCACAATAAAAGAAGGTATCAACATTTAGAAAAAAGAAAAAGATTAAAAAAATAAAAGAATCTATAGAAGCTTGCATATATATATACGAAAACGAATTTTTTACACTAAAAGATAAATATTTCGAAGAAACAGAAAAAACGAAGAATATATAAGCTATTTAAAATGGGAAGTACAAGGACTTGAAAGAGAAATAGAGTTTGTGACTAAAAGAATAATAGTTTTCCAAGATTACTGTAAAGCAACTACCTTAGGATAAAAATAATACATAGTAAAAATAGCTTCATCAAAGAATATAGACTATTTAGACTTACAGATCCAAACAGAAAAAAGATTCCAAAGAGTAAAACCAGATAGTACAATTAAGTGTAACTTCGGAAACGGAAATCATATTTTACATACAGAAGATACTCAATACAATACTTTAATAGACTTTATAATTAATCTTAGCGAAAAATTAAAAGAATCAAATAATAAAATTATAAAGATATTAAGCGAACAAGAAGAAATACAAAATAAGCAGAAACAGCTTTTTAGCAAAATAGAAAATAATCTAGACTTCTTAAAAGAACAAGGAATAGACTTAAATAGAAAATTAAACGAATTAAAAAATAAATCTAAAGAAGAAATTAGTAATACATTAATAATAAAGATACAAGAAATAAAAACAGAATTAGAATCGATAAAAGAAATAGTTCTTTCATGATAAATTTAATAGAAGCAGAAACAAATAAAGAAGCACTAAAATTAATAGAAAAAAGAATTAACCTTCCATCAGACTATAAGATTTTATCCCATCTTCAAAATCAGATCAAGTTATTATACAACAAAATAATATAATAATATCACTTTTATTATCATTAAATAATAAGATAGATAGAAACTATAAAGAAAAATTTGAAAGTAAGAATATAGATACAACTGGAATAGGAGAACTAATAGAAAAGCTAAATAAAATAGAAATTACTCCTCAAAAAGAAAAAATAATTAAAAAGAACAGAAAAAATGGACATTTTTCCAACTAGATCAAGAGATAAAAGACCAGAACCTAGTTACACCCAGAATAAAATAAGTAATAACTTTATATCAAAAATATTAAATAGAAAAACAAGAGAAGAAAATAATCAACAATTAGGAGAAATAATAGACACAGATAAGGATATACAAATCTTTCAACAAAATAAATTAAAATTATTAAATCCAAAAGTACTATATAATACAAATTCAAAATCTCAATTATATAGACACTATAGAGAAGAACAATTATCAGTATTAGGAAAAAATTCAGTATCTTTACCACTAGTAAACACTGAATCTATAAAAGAAATACAATATGCTAAAAAAGATCTAATGCATATAGGATTAGTAGTTATAGGAATTAAAGGATTAACTAGAAAAAATTTAGGAACAAAAGTATTAATTACTATATACGATAATAGATGGTCAGATATAAAAAAGGCAATTATAGGATTAACAGAAGTAGACATGACTAATAATGGAGGAATTTTCTATATAAGTCCAGACTTTATGATGAATTTAAATGAATTTGGAACTAAGATAAGAATAGGAATACAAACTAAAGGATATGAAGAAATGAGTAGTGGAAAAAATTTATTAATATGTGTAGGATTTCTAGGAAAAATGACAGATAATAGTAATACTAGATTTAAACTACAAATAAACGATGTAGTAGAAGTAATGGGAAATAAAGGGATAAAACTAATAAAACCAATAAAAATAGACCCTGAAGAATATGCAGGATTAGAATGGAAATTAGGAGACTTTAAAGAAAAAGAAGCATTAACACCAGATGCTCACTTAATATATACAAATTCTAAAGGAGAACCTTCAATAAGATTCACAGATTATAATTATGAAGCTCAGAAAGACTTTGAAGAAGAAAGTACTATAGAAGAAATGCCTTTAGAAGGAATGAATATGGAAATAACATTAGAAGAAGATTATGCAGTAGATATAGCCATAGAAAAAGCAAAAGAAATATGCAAAGAGAATAATAATAGATTATTTACATGTAAAGGATGTAAATTAAAAGACTTAAACTTAGAACAAACAATATCTCATTTTAAAATATGTGAACAAAGAAATGATAATAAAGGATATAGATTAGAAAAAGATTTACAAGATAAATTAGATAAAAGCAATAATATAATGACACAAATACAAGACGAACAAGACGATGATAGTGAAATATCTGAATTAGAATCTATACTTAGTCAGAAAGAATTAATGGAAACAGCTAGTTCTAGTAGTCCATTTCAAAGAACAAATGAACAAGGTCATACTGCAGACAATAGCACAGGAAATATACCACGTAGAAGAGTATATAGACAAGGAGATACTCCAACAATAGAAGTAAAACCTATGGGAAAAAGAATGCCTATAGAAGAACCAATAATACTCCAAGAAGGAGGAAGTAAAGGTAAAATCTTAAATATAGCAGCACATGATGTCACGACCCAAAATCACGAGTCGTGATGGCACCTATATTCCCAACCAATAGGTAAGCCAACCAACATATTTTAACAAACTTAACTAACAAAGAAGTGAAAAGACAAAAATTTCCAAATCTCCAACACTGAGTTCTTATAAGTACGAATGCGGAAAACTGAAAAAAAATACTACCCAAGAAATGGTGTCATGAGTACAAGAGCTTCTAAAATACGATGCAAATCTAAAACTAAAAAGGCAAATCTAACATAAGGGATATCCTGTCTGAATACTGAATAACAGAATAAGTAAAAGATAGAGGGAGGTGTGGGCCACGGAACAGCCAAGCAGCTCACCACAACTCCAAGACACTCCAAACTCGGACTCAAACTGCTCCTCGAGATGTGCTCCTACTCGGAATCGAATCTGCACCACAAGGAGTGCAACAAGCGTAGTATGAGTACGAAACCACGTGTACCCAGTATGTCTCATTGACCGACAACGAAGAAGTAGTGACGGGAGTTTATATAAAACAAATAAATTCTTAAATTATATGAGTATATATATATTACACTCACTATTTAAGTTCATCAATAAAGGTAATCATCATCAAGTATTTTCCAAACACCAAACAAAACACATAATCATCAAAAATAAATGATGTGATGAAATGCAATGCAATATGATACCATGTAATGAATCGTTTCAGAATACCCAGTACTCACTCAACCGTATATACATGATACTCCTCGGAAATACATCGAGAGCTCATGACCCATGGGGGACTCGCGAGGTCCATATACCGACACGGACGATCTCCACGTGTCTGTGCGGACGATCTCAACGCACTATCATAATACCAAACAATTTTCGCACGGACGGTCTCCACGTGCCCAAATTACAATCTTAACATCTCA
Source organism: Solanum peruvianum (assembly GCA_027705065.1). Lineage (NCBI taxonomy): Eukaryota > Viridiplantae > Streptophyta > Magnoliopsida > Solanales > Solanaceae > Solanum > Solanum peruvianum. The sequence goes on along the minus strand of JAKWJD010001766.1, from coordinate 59,905,416 downwards.
CCATCCCCAGCACGGACGATCTCCACGTGCCCAACTTATACTCAGTCTCATGTCTATGCATGTGCACAATATTATTTCAAACGAGGGGATGATGATGCATCTCAATCAATCAATATGAACATAATACATAACCACCTCAATTATCACAACTATACGGGTGAAATAAATAAAACTCAATCACACAAGGAATTCAAGTCAATAATATATCAGCTAATGCCCATATGCTTTGGCATTCTCAAATCTCAATCCACATTCTATAATAGAAATTTTCCTTTTTATAACACCGGTACTCGTACCAATGCCCGTCACACCATTGATACGAGACCACCATTTTTTTTCCCTTACTCCATTGTCTATTTTCATTTTTAATATTTAATTAGGAAAACGTCCTTCCACAAGTCTAAAAAGTCTTAACATACCTCAGATGCCGAACTTGTGCCACGAATCTTTTAAGATTTTTCCTTTCCTTTTCGCAAGGTTTCAGAACGTTCCCAATCTACCAATTTTGCAATATTTGTAAGTAAGCAATTTTTTTTGTAGACATTCAAATTATTATATGTCTATCATCGACACTAAAACACACTCATATTTTCAACCAAACTCCAAATTTTGATACATATTGGTATGCCAAATTTTTCATACTTGCTAAATTTCAAGCCAAGAACTTAACTCTAACCTCTTCAAATGGACTAAAATTCCATGTTAGATCATATAAAATAACACCTAATAATTAATTACCCATCTCAATCTATTAAAAACTAGTATCTTAATTTTGTAAATGGATACCATAAGAATTGATTCCCACCCATCGATAAATAAATTATTGGAATGTGACCATTCTTTCCTTAAACCATTCTGCAACCTGCCACATTTTTTTTTTATATATATATTACCACCATTGCCAATCATTGGCATATGATTGCCTAATGATTGGCAGCCAACCATAATTCCTCATTATCCTAATTACTCTAGGAACAAAACGTCCCTCATCAGCCAATTCCAATTATAATATTTATATATCAAATTAATAAACCCACCATAACTCTCATTGGTCAGCAATGTTTGACCTTACTTTTCTATCAACATTCACGTGACAACAAATTCATATAAACTGCATATAAAAGACCATATAACCTTTTATCATATAATACTAATAAGTGAACCCTTTAATCAACCATTAAGCCTTCATTCTCTAGAACGTACGACATCAGCGATTAACGCTGACAACAATCAGTACTTGTTTCAATTTTCACATCCTAATACAGCGATAATCATAGCAACACATTTAACTTACCTGAAGATTTCGTTGGTTCCCTCACGTTCTGTAATCTACGCTGCCCAAAGAAAATTCAGTTTCTACCTCTTTTGTTTTCTGCCCTTCTAATGTTAATTAAGTAAAATAAATAAACTAACCCCACTAACCTAAATCAATTAATGGGTCAAGTAAAAGGTATTAAATGAATTATGGATATGACCCACTAACTTTTAACTATATTAATTCTTCACTAAAAATTTTTATCAACTAAATACTCTTAGTCTTCGAATAGTAAAAAAAATACCCCTTTAAATTTTCAAAAGGAGTCAGACTAGTCCTAGTTCTCAAAACGACCTAGCGGGTCGTTACACATGATCCACAAAGGTGGAATTCAGTAATAGACTTATGGAAAGGAATAGTAGTAGCAGACTTTATAAAAAATTATACAGAAACAGATGCTGAAACCATGTACAAATACTTAGAAACATTTTTAGGAGAATCAACTAAAGCATTATGGGAAGCTTATAAAGTAGAATTCCCATCAGAATTTCAGTATTTAGTGTCATTAGGACCAAATCCTTATAACTTTACAAATAAAATACATACATAATAACAGGAGAAGATCCAAATAGTGGATTATTAGCTCTAAAACGAAATGCAGTAATAAAACTAGAACAATTAAGTAAAGTAATTGGTACTATATAAAGAAATTTTTAAATGATTATTTTATTATTGTACAATTAGTGGAAACGCTTTTGACCAAGACTTAGGTAAAAAATTATTTAATAAATTACCAGGAGCTTTAGGAAGAGAAATAGAAGAAAGATGGACTAAGAGAGACGGAGTAGCTCAAAACCCTCAAGCAAAATGGTCAATAGGACATAGAATACAACATATAATGGAAATACTACAAGAAAAATGTACGAATCTACAAATACAAAAACAACTAAAACAAAATGAAATGAATTTCTGTAAAGATATAATATATACAACTCAAAGTTATGATAAAGATCAATATAAAAGAAAGATATAAAAAATATCATCCACAAAATAATAAGAGATATAATAGGAAAGGATATTTTCTTAGAAAATCCTCAGCAAGAAAACCATATCTAAATAGAGACAGACATGTTAGAAAATATAGAACAGATAGAAATTATAAAATAAGCTAGAATGTTTTACATGTGGAAGTATAGAACATTTAGCAAATACTTGTCCTAAAAGATATAATACTAAGACTAGAAATGCTCAGTTAGTAGAAGATTTAACGAAGCATTATTAAATGTAGACGAATATATGTCAGACAATGAAAGTATTTACTCTATAGTAAGTATTGATATAGATGAAAATAACAAAGAAGAAGATTCTTCTTCAGAAGGAGAAGAATTAATTAATGAAATAGGAATAGAAGACTTGAATATAGATAATCTAAAAATAAATTTTATGAATATAGTAGAATGTGAACATAATTTTGAAAAGGATACTGGGTTAGATAGTAATCCATGTAACTGGTGTAAATGGTACCCAAGTAAACATAAAAGAGCTAAATGTAATAAATGTTTTATAGAAGGATGTATAAATTGTATAGAAACTCAGTTAGGAATAATAACTCAGAAAAGAAAAGAAATATACACAGAAGAACCCCTAGTAAGCTTAAAAGTGTTAGTATTAGAAGCAAAATAAAAGAATTAGAAGAAAGAATAGTAAGGTTAGAAAAAGGAAAAAATATACAACAAGAACAACCAGTAGATAATCAAGAATTAATGAATGAAGAATCTAACACTTTAATATGTAATGAAGACAAAAATATAAATACTATTAAAATATTGGCAAAACTACATATTGGAAAATATGAAATGAGACTTTAGCATTAATAGATTCAGGATGTACTAAAAGTATTTTTAAATAAAAAGATTGTACCCATAGAATTAATAAAAACTTTAGAAAAGCCACTTGCAGCTATGCAAATGGATGGATCACATAATATATATAGACATTATATAGATAAAGCTCAATAAGTTTCTTAAATACTTGTTCAGAATTTTATAAACCCACCTACAAAATGGATAAAATATGGGTAAGAGATCTAGATATAAGTAGATTTTTTTGTGTTAGGATTAGATTTTATATTACATAACAAAGGAGGAACTTTAATAACTAGAGACGGAATACTTTTTATGAAAAATATTACTTATACTTCAGTTCTAACTAATAAATTGAAACTAAACTAAGACATAAAGAAAAATGTTGCGACGACTGTGAAAAAATATACAATGTATTAAAAAAGAATGTAATACATATATGAAAATACATTAGAAATAGATGAAGAAGATGAAATAATTAATAAAAACTATGTTTTAATAGAGATGGAGACAGAATTATACAATTTTTAAAACAGGAATTCAGCAATAGGACAAATAAAAAATCAACAAGATTTAGATAATATAGTAAAAATCCTAGATAAAATAGAAATAATAGGAGAAAAACCCTTAAAACATTGGGAAAATAATAATATAGTATGTAAATTAGATATCATAAACCCAGAATATATAATAAAAACAGCCTCTATAGAAGCCACAAATCAAGATCAAGAAGACTTTAAATGTAACGACCTGTTTAGTCGTTTTGGAGCAGCAGAATAATTTCTGGAAAAAAAAACTGGCTGGGACGACGGAAGTCGTGACGGACCGTCGTAGTCACGACGGCCCGTCGTGAATGATTCGTCCCATGACACTTAGCATTTTGAATTTGGGTACTGAAAATCGACTCTCTGTAAATTGTGACGGACCTGCAGGACGTGCCGTCACACCCACGACGAACCGTCGTGAGTCCCGTTGCAAAACACTTCGACTTTTGAGAATTTGGTGCAAGAAAACGAGTTTCTGACCGTCATGACGGACGTGCAGGACGGACCGTCACAGGCGTGACGGACCGTCACAGAGTCCGTGGCGAGGATGGGGACCTGGGCAGGCACGACGGCCGGTGTGACGGACCGTCGCAGGCATGACGGCCCGTCACAGGCTGCACAATCCCAGGCAGTTTGGGATTTCTCCACACGTTTTAAGGGTCGTTTTTTGATTATTCTTTCCTTAATTACAAAGATTGAGGGGTAACATTAATAAGTCTAATTACTTAGGGGTTAAAAGGGTTAACCTTAAGTGAATTAGAGGGGTTTATTGTCCTTTTTCACACTTACTATTATTATTTAATTAGGGTAAAGGAAAGAGGGTTTGAGTAAAACAAAAGAGAAAGAACAGAAAGGGAGAGAGAGCAGATCGATCGAAGAGAGAGGAATAGCAAGCTTGGGAATTTCTTGTTGATTCCAATTCTTCGGTGAGGTAGGTTATGTTTTATGTTACGATAATCGTAGTGAACTCTTGATAGTGTATGATATGTATTGATGATGTTGTAAACCTGTCTATGTACTTAAATTGTATGCTTGCATGATTATGATTATGAAATTGTGATAAATTAACAAGCATGATGAAGCTATTGAATCCCAAATCTTGAAAGAACCCTAATTCTCTTGATATATTATATAATAAGATTGATGATGCCTTAGTATGAAAGAAGGCTTGATAAATTATATAATGATAATGAGGATGCCTTAGTATAAAAGAAGGCTTGATGAATTAGGGGATCGGGTGCCACGTTCCGGTACCAGGATAGAATGAATATGAGGATCGGAGTGTCACGTTCCGACACCAGGATAGAATATGAGGATCGGGTGCCACGTTCCGGTACCAGGATAGAATGAATATGAGGATCGGAGTGTCACGTTCCGACACCAGGATAGAATATGAGGATCGGGTGCCACGTTCCGGTACCAGGATAGAATGAATATGAGGATCGGAGTGTCACGTTCCGACACCAGGATAGAATATGAGGATCGGGTGCCACGTTCCGGTACCAGGATAGAATGAATATGAGGATCGGAGTGTCACGTTCCGACACCAGGATAGAATATGAGGATCGGGTGCCACGTTCCGGTACCAGGATAGAATGAATATGAGGATCGGAGTGTCACGTTCCGACACCAGGATAGAATTAGAGGAGCGGAGTGTCACGTACCGACACAAGAGGAAGAAAGATAATGAATCTTGAAAGATAATGAATATACTCAATCTAATGAACTTAATTTCCCAAATGAGTATGGTATTGAGGCTTGAGACCTCATGTGTGAACTTGACGGAAATTGTTAATGATAAAGTAATTGCTGTGCTATATGTTGAGTATTGTAGTTGATTTACATTATTATTGATATATATTGTTCCCTATTTTGAGTTGACCGATGATATCTACTCAGTACGTGTGGTTGTACTGACCCCCTACTTTTATGTTTCCCTTTGTTATTTGTGTTATGCAGCAAACGTTCCGTCAACTTCGACTCAGCAGTAGATCAAGTCAGTCTTCACTTCATCGGGAATTCAGGGTGAGCTAATGCGTCTAGCTTGGACTGGGTCTCCTTCTTCAAGTCTTGATGCCTTGAACTTCCGGCAATGGACTAGCTTTTTAGTATTTTGTTCTTAGACAGTTTTAGTTTAGAAATTTGAGATAGATGTTCTTGTGATGATGACTTCCAGATTTTGGGAATATTAATAATAGTTTTGAGTTGTTTTTATTAATGAGTTTAAGTCTTCCGCATTATTTTCTGTTGAAATATCTTGAAATGTTAAGGTTTAGATGGGTTGGTTCGCTCACATCGGAGGGTAAATGTGGGTGCCAGTCGCGCCCTCGTTTTGTTTTGGGTCGTGACAGACTTGGTATCAGAGCATTAGGTTCATTGGTCTCATCACACAAGAACAGGTCTAGTAGAGTCTTAAAGAACGGTAGGGGGACGCCTTTACTTTTCTTTGAGAGGCTATAAGACTTTAGGAAAATTCCATTCTTTCATTCTTTCTTTCGTGCTACTACTTGAGTCCAATTGGTATCTAGGTGATACAAATTGGTATCTGACCATCTTCATTCTATTTCGCAGATGGTTAGAACTAGAGCAACGACCGCACCAGCAGCGACAAAGGAAAGACAGGAAACTACTGAGCCAGCCACTGGGGCTGTGGCTCGAGGAAGGGTAACGGCAAGAGGCCGTGGAAGAGGTCGTGGGAGGACGTCCTCTAGAGGGAGAGGACGAGCCCCTAGCCCATCTGATACTAGGGCGGTGACTCCTCCACCGACTGAGGATGTAGTAAGAGAGGGTGAGGAAGGGGAAACTGAACAAGGGCAGAATGAGGAAATGCCACCCCAACCTACCCCAGAGATGATCAACCAAGTACTTGCTTATCTTAGCGGGTTGTCTGATCAGGGTCAAGCACCTCCAGTGGTTTCTGCACCAACACCTCCGGTTTCAGAGATACGACATGCGGCTACTATGGCTCCCCGCATGGATGCACCATTGGGAATAGGCACATTTCCACGTCTGACTACTGGGCCTATTATGACAAACGATCAACATGAACTTTTTAGTAAGTTCTTGAAATTGAAACCTCCAGTCTTCAAGGGTGCAGAATCTGAGGATGCTTATGATTTTCTGGTTGATTGTCATGAGCTACTACACAAGATGGGGATAGTAGAGAGGTTTGGTGTCGAGTTCGTGAGTTATCAGTTCCAAGGTAACGCCAAAATGTGGTGGCGTTCACATGTTGAGTGTCAGCCAACCGAGGCACCACCTATGACTTGGGAATCATTCTCTAGTTTGTTCATGGAGAAGTATATCCCAAGGACTTTGAGAGATAGGAAGAGGGATGAGTTCTTGAGTCTTGAACAGGGAAGGATGACAGTAAACGCGTATGAGGCTAAATTTCGCGCACTATCTAGATATGCCACGCAACTTTGTTTCAGTCCACAAGAACGGATCCGCCGTTTTGTGAAGGGGTTGAGGTCAGAATTGCGGATTTCCGCCTTACAGATAGCGGCAACAGCAACATCCTTCCAAGAGGTGGTAGACTTTGTGATAGAGGTGGAAGGAGTGAAACCGGATGACTTCACCCCAACGTCTACATCAAAGAGGTTTCGAAGGGGAGGTGAGTATAATGGTTCTTATTCTAGAGGACAGAACTCCGGAGGTCACTCAAATCGACCAATACAGTCTTCACTACAGACTGTAGTTGGGGGTCCACCTCAGAACGGTCAACACTTCTCTGAGAGGCCGACGCGTGAACCCAGAGAATGTTATGGGTGTGGAGAGATTGGGCACATTAAGAGGTACTGTCCAAACCAGAGTTACAGACCCCCAATGGCTAGAGGAAGAGGTGGTAATGGTAGAGGTCGTTATTCTGGAGGGCGTGGTGGCCGAGGTAATGGTGGTCACCAAAACGGCAGAGGTGAAGGGCAAAATGGAGCCACTACTACACAACATGGTAGGGGCAACGGACAGACGAATAATGGGGCCCATTGTTATGCTTTCCCTGGGAGATCTGAAGCGGAGGCGTCTGATGCTGTTATCACAGGTAATCTTTTGGTTTGTGATTGCATGGCATCTGTGTTATTTGACCCTGGCTCCACGTTTTCTTATGTAACTTCATCATTTGCTAATGGCCTAAATTTACATTGTGAATTACTTGACATACCTATTCGTGTTTCTACTCCGGTGGGTGAGTCTGTGATAGTCGAAAAAGTGTATAGGTCTTGTTTGGTGAATTTTGTGGGGAGCAACACTTATGTAGATTTGGTTATTTTAGAAATGGGTGACTTTGATGTAATTCTGGGTATGACTTGGCTTTCCCCAAACTTTGCGATTTTGGATTGTAATGCTAAAACAGTGACGTTAGCCAAGCCTGGGGCAGATCAGTTAGTATGGGAGGGTGACTACACTCCCAATCCGGTGCGTATCATCTCCTTTATTCGTGCTCAGAAGATGGTTAGTAAGGGTTGTCTAGCTTTCTTGGCACATCTTAAGGATGACACTACTCAAGTACCATCGATTGAGTCAGTTTCGGTAGTCTGTGAGTTTTTGGATGTGTTCCCTGCAGATCTTCCCGGTATGCCACCAGATAGGGATATAGACTTCTGCATTGATTTTGGAACCCGGTACTCGCGCCCATTTCTATACCCCCGTATAGAATGGCTCCCGCAGAGTTAAGAGAGTTAAGGCTCAACTTCAAGAGTTGTTGAGCAAAGGCTTCATTAGACCAAGTGCATCTCCTTGGGGTGCTCCGTTTTGTTTGTAAAGAAGAAAGATGGGAGTTTCCGAATGTGCATAGATTACCGACAGTTGAACAAGGTAACTATTAAGAACAAGTACCCCATTCCTCGCATTGATGACTTGTTCGATCAGTTACAAGGTGCTTGTGTCTTCTCAAAAATAGACTTGAGGTCCGGTTATCACCAATTGAAAATACGCGCAACGGATGTGCCAAAGACGGCTTTTCGAACTAGGTATGGCATTATGAGTTTGTGGTAATGTCGTTTGGTCTTACTAATGCCCCTGCCGCCTTCATGAGCTTGATGAACGGGATTTTCAAGCATATTTGGATCTCTTTGTGATTGTGTTTATTGATGATATACTGATATACTCCAAAAGTAAGAAAGAACATGAGGAGCATTTGAAATTGGTGTTAGAGTTGTTGAGAAAGAAGAAGCTCTATGCGAAATTCTCCAAGTGTGAGTTTTGGCTAGATTCAGTGTCCTTCTTGGGGCACGTGGTTCTAAGGATGGAGTGATGGTAGATCCATATAAGATTGAGACGGTAAAGAATTGGGAAAGACCTACAAACGTGTCAGAAATAAGGAGTTTTGTGGGGTTAGCTAGCTACTACCTACCGGCCGATTCGTCAAGGGATTCTCTTCCATTGCTTCCCAATTGACGAACTTGACTAAGCAGAACGTCCCATTTGTATGGTCGGATGAGTGTGAGGAAAGCTTTCAGAAGCTTAAGACTTTGTTGACTACCGCACCAATTCTTACCTTGCCAATAGAGGGTAAAGACTTCATTGTTTACTGTGATGCATCCTATTCTGGGTTGGGTGCAGTGCTAATGCAAGATAAGAATGTGATTGCTTATGCTTCAAGACAATTAAAAGTGCATGACGTAACTATCCAACTCATGACTTGGAATTGGCCGCGGTAGTGTTTGCACTAAAGCAATGGAGACACTATTTGTATGGGGTTAAGTGTGAAGTCTATACGACCATCGTAGCCTACAGTATGTCTTCACTCAGAAGGACTTGAACTTGAGACAGAGGAGATGGATGGAACTACTAAAGGACTACGACATCACTATCTTGTATCATCCGGGGAAGGCGAATGTTGTGGCAGATGCCTTGAGTAGAAAGGCCGGAAGCATGGGAAGTCTAGCTCATTTGCAAGCTTCTAGACGCCCATTGGCTAGAGAAGTGCAGATTTTGGCTAATGACCTTATGAGGTTAGAAATAAATGAGAAGGGAGGATTGTTAGCTTGTGTAGAGGCAAAATCCTCTTTCCTTGATCAAATTAAGGGGAAACAGTTTGACGATGAGAAACTAAGGCGAATTCGAGATAAAGTGTTGCAAGGAGAGGCTAAGGAAGCAATAATCGATGGGGAAGGTGTTTTTGAGGATTAAGGGAAGAGTATGTATACCCCGCATCGATGATTTGATCACCACTATTCTGACAGAGGCCCATAGTTCCGGATATTCTATACATCCTGGTGCAACCAAGATGTATCGCGACCTAAAGCAACACTTCTGGTGGAGTAGAATGAAGCGAGATATTGTTGAGTTTGTTGCCAAGGTCCGAATTGTCAACAAGTAAAGTATGAACACCAGAGGCCCGGAGGAACACTTCAGAGGATGCCCATTCCTGAATGGAAGTGGGAGAGAATCGCGATGGACTTCGTGGTTGGTCTTCCAAAGACATTGGGTAAGTATGACTCTATTTGGGTGATTGTTGATAGGTTAACTAAGTCTGCTCACTTCATTCCTGTCAAGGTGACCTACAATGCAGAGAAGTTAGCCAAGATCTACATCTCAGAGATCGTCGGTTGCATGGAGTTCCACTCTCAATCATATCAGATAGAGGTACGCAGTTTACTTCTAAGTTTTGGAGAACATTGCATGCTGAATTAGGTACTAGATTGGACCTTAGTACTGCATTTCATCCTCAGACCGATGGTCAGTCTGAGCGAACGATTCAAGTTTTGGAGGATTGCTTCGCGCATTGTGTATAGAGTTTTGGCGGCCATTGGGAAGTTTCTTCTTACCTTTGGCAGAGTTTTCATATAATAATAGTTATCACTCCTAGTATCGACATGGCCCCATTTGAAGCATTATATGGGAGGAGGTGTAGATCTCCCATTGGTTGGTTGATGCCTTCGAGGTTAGACCTTGGGGGACTGACCTGTTTAGGAGATTCTATGGAGAAGGTGAAAGCTATTCAAGAAAAGCTTTTGGCGGCTCAAAGTAGACAAAAGGAGTATGCAGACCGAAAGGTTAGAGACTTGCAGTTCATGGAAGGTGAACAAGTCTTGTTGAAGGTTTCGCCCATGAAAGGGGTGATGCGGTTTGGAAAAAGAGGTAAGTTAAGTCCAAGGTATATTGGACCATTTGAAGTGCTTAAGAGAATAGGGGAGGTGGCTTATGAATTAGCCTTACCCCCAGGCTGTCCGGAGTACATCCGGTGTTTTTCATGTATCTATGTTGAAAAGATACCACGGAGATGGAAACTACATTATCCTTGGGATTCAGTTTTGTTGGATGAGAACTTGACTTATGAAGAGGAACCGGTTGCTATATTAGATAGAGAAGTTCGCAAGTTGAGGTCGAGAGAGATTTGCATCCATCAAAGTTCAATGGAAGAATCGACCGGTTGAAAGGCTACGTGGGAGAAGGAGGCAGATATGCAAGAAAATACCCACATCTGTTTACAGATTCAGGTACTCTCTTTTTTCGCCACTTGTTTTCTTCTTCTGTTGATCGTTCGGGGACGAACGATGGGTAAATTGGTACCTATTGTAACGACCTGTTTAGTCGTTTTGGAGCAGCAGAATAATTCTCTGGAAAAAAAACTGGCTGGGACGACGGAAGTCGTGACGGACCGTCGTAGTCACGACGGCCCGTCGTGAATGATTTCGTCCCATGACACTTAGCATTTTTGAATTTGGGTACTGAAAATCGACTCTCTGTAAATTGTGACGGACCTGCAGGACGTGCCGTCACACCCACGACGAACCGTCGTGAGTCCCGTTGCAAAACACTTCGACTTTTGAGAATTTGTTGCAAGAAAACGAGTTTCCTGACCGTCATGACGGACGTGCAGGACGGACCGTCACAGGCGTGAACGGACCGTCACAGATTCCGTGGCGAGGATGGGGGACCTGGGCAGGCACGACGGCCGGTGTGACGGACCGTCGCAGAGCATGACGGCCCGTCACAGGCTGCACATCCCAGGCAGTTTGGGATTTCTCCAACTTTTAAGGGTCGTTTTTGATTATTCTTTCCTTAATTACAAAGATTGAGTGGGTTAACATTAATAAGTTAATTACTTAGGGGTTAAAGGGGTAACCTTAGTGAATTAGAGGGGTTTATTGTCCTTTTTCACACTTAATTATATGATTAATTAGGGTAAAGGAAAGAGGGTTTGAGTAAAACAAAAGAGAAAGAACAAAAGGAGAGAGAGCAGATCGATCGAGAGAGAGAGGAATAGCAAGCTTGGGAAATTCTTGTTGATTCCAATTCTTCGGTGGAGGTATATTGTTTTTTTATGTTACGATAATCGTAGTGAACTCTTGATAGTGTATGATATGTATTGATTGTTGTAAACCTGTCTATGTACTTAAATTGTATGCTTGCATGATTATGATTATGAATTGTGATAAATTAACAAGCATGATGAAGCTATTGAATCCCAAATCTTGAAAGAACCCTAATTCTCTTGATATATTATATAATAAGATTGATGATGCCTTAGTATGAAAGAAGGCTTGATAAATTATATAATGATAATGAGGATGCCTTAGTATAAAGAAGCTTGATGAATTAGGGGATCGGGTGCCACGTTCCGGTACCAGGATAGAAGAATATGAGGATCGGAGTGTCACGTTCCGACACCAGGATAGAATATGAGGATCGGGTGCCACGTTCGGTACCAGGATAGAATGAATATGAGGATCGGAGTGTCACGTTCCGACACCAGGATAGAATATGAGGATCGGGTGCCACGTTCCGGTACCAGGATAGAATGAATATGAGGATCGGAGTGTCACGTTCCGACACCAGGATAGAATATGAGGATCGGGTGCCACGTTCCGGTACCAGGATAGAATGAATATGAGGATCGGAGTGTCACGTTCCGACACCAGGATAGAATATGAGGATCGGGTGCCACGTTCCGGTACCAGGATAGAATGAATATGAGGATCGGAGTGTCACGTTCCGACACCAGGATAGAATTAGAGGAGCGGAGTGTCACGTACCGACACAAGAGGAAGAAAGATAATGAATCTTGAAAGATAATGAATATACTCAATCTAATGAACTTAATTTCCCAAATGAGTATGGTATTGAGGCTTGAGACCTCATGTGTGAACTTGACGGAAATTGTTAATGATAAAGTAATTGCTGTGCTATATGTTGAGTATTGTAGTTGATTTACATTATTATTGATATATATTGTTCCCTATTTTGAGTTGACCGATGATATCTACTCAGTACGTGTGGTTGTACTGACCCCCTACTTTTATGTTTCCCTTTGTTATTTGTGTTATGCAGCAAACGTTCCGTCAACTTCGACTCAGCAGTAGATCAAGTCAGTCTTCACTTCATCGGGAATTCAGGGTGAGCTAATGCGTCTAGCTTGGACTGGGTCTCCTTCTTCAAGTCTTGATGCCTTGAACTTCCGGCAATGGACTAGCTTTTTAGTATTTTGTTCTTAGACAGTTTTAGTTTAGAAATTTGAGATAGATGTTCTTGTGATGATGACTTCCAGATTTTGGGAATATTAATAATAGTTTTGAGTTGTTTTTATTAATGAGTTTAAGTCTTCTGCATTATTTTCTGTTGAAATATCTTGAAATGTTAAGGTTTAGATGGGTTGGTTCGCTCACATCGGAGGGTAAATGTGGGTGCCAGTCGCGCCCTCGGTTTTGGGTCGTGACATTAAAATACAAATTAAAGAATTATTAGAATTAGGAGTAATAAGAAGATCAACTTCAAAACATAGATCAGCTGCCTTTATGGTACGAAATCATAATGAATTAGTTAGAGGAAAGGCCAGAATGGTCATAAACTATAAGAGATTAAATGATAATACTAGAACAGATGGATATAAATTACCAGATAAAACAGAATTAATAAATAGAATTCAAGGTAAAACAATTTTCAGTAAATTTGATTGTAAGTCAGGATACTGGCAAATAAAAATGCATCCAGATAGTATAGAATGGACAGCATTTACTTGTCCTGAAGGACATTTTGAATGGCTAGTTATGCCATTTGGATTAAAAACAGCACCTCCAATATTTCAAAGAAAATGGATAAAATATTTGGAGAATACAAAAGATTTGTTTAGTATATGTAGATGATATTCTAGTATTTAGCAAAAATATAAAAGAACATTTAGGACATTTGCAAACAGTTTTTAGACTATTTGTCAATAATGGAATAATAATTAGCAAAAAGAAAATGGAATTATGTAAAAATTATATAAATTTTTTAGGAATTATTTTAGGAGAAGGAAAAGTTTTAAATTACAACCTCATATAGCTAAAAAGGCATTAGATATGCCAGATAAATTAAATAATTTAAAAGATTTACAAAAATTCTTAGGGATAGTTAATTATGCAAGACCTTTTATAAAAGATTTAGGTAAAATAGCAGGACCATTATATTCTAAGACAGGAAATAAAGGACAAAGAAATTTTAATATAGAAGATATAAATTAGTACAAAAAATAAAAGAAAGAATAAAAAATATTCCTGATCTAAACATGCCACTAGAAACAGATTATTTAATAATAGAAACAGACGGAAGCTTTGAAGGATGGGGTGCAGTACTAAAATCAAAACCACATAAATATAGCATTAAACAAGAAGAAAAGATATGCGCCTATCAAAGTGGAAAATTTAAAGAAAAAGGTAATAAGGCTAGTATAGATGTTGAAATTCTAGCTGTAATATATGGTTTAAATAGTTTTAGAATTTATATTTTAAATAAACCAGAAATATTAGTAAGAACAGATGTGAAGCAATAGTAAAATTTTATCAAAAGGTTAATGATAAAACTAGCAGTAGAAGAAGATGGTTAAATTTTTTAGATACCATATCTATTTACAATTCTATAATTTTTGAGCACATTAAAGGAAATGATAATAATATTGCAGATCAATTAAGTAGATTACTAATTAAAGTTTAAATTTTACAGAATGAGACCTCTATTATCAGACAAAGGTAAAAGGGTTCAACCTTCAACCTCAGGTTTGGCAGACTCTTATAAGCAGACTGTATTAGCTAATTTACATTTTAAATCATTAGATAAAATTGACGATGTTAGAATAGATAGAATGCAATTTGGAATACAAAACTTAATTGCATATGAACCGTCAAATTTAACATTTAGACATTTATCTAACTGTCAATTAGACAAACAACAGACATGTCTTATAGATAACATATGGATAGCACATAATAAAAAAGACACTAAATATATATTGCTGTTTTAAATGCTTTAGGATATTATTTTACCAGTAAAAATACAGAAAATAGATTTAAATATTATGTAGTAATCCATGGTAAGACAAACGGTGTGTTTCAAACATGGATAGAAGTTTTAGATTCAATTAGAGATTTTCGTAAACCACTTTTCAAAGGTTTTTAATGATTTTACTGAAGCCTTAGACTATGCTAGAGGAACATTAGGACCAAATTATTATATTTCTCCAGCTCTCAGACAAAACCCAGAAAAAATACCACAATATAACATCCAAAAAGACACAAATAAAATCATATTTTGTGACCATTGCTCATCCATGACTGAAGCATTCAAGAGGCTAAATTTGAGAAATGAAGCCTTAATGGAAGAAAATGCCAAGCTCAGGGAAAGACTCAGCAAATGGGAAAGCAAAGGTAAGAATATACAAACTCAGACAAATACACAGGGTTCTCCATCCCAAACAAAAATGGATGAGATGGGTGTGCATTCCCCACTGAATGCTAAGAAATCCACTGTATCGGATAATGATACAGCTAGTCCGGTTCAAACGGTGGCCGGTAAAGACTTCTCAAACCCGTTAATGGCTGTCACTTTGCCAAAAGTGAAAGAGATGAAGGGTCATCTTCAAGAAGAAAGTTACCACTTTCATTTAACCAGACAATCAGACAAAAAGTTAAAAAAGCCCAAAAAAATAAAGAGTTAGAAAACCTAATAACCCAGACTGTAGAAAAACTACTCAAACAAAGACAAGAAAAAGACAAACACATAAACCCAAGCCCAATACAAAGCCCAAGACGAACTTCTACTCTTAGTTCAAATAATTCAGATAATTTTGAAGACCCAATGCAATTTGCCCAAGACCCTGATGATAATGATTCAGGAGCAAGTTTTGATTCAATTGCATTACACAATTTAGACACATAAAAAAAATATATATATATAATATATATTATATATAAATAAATATATATATTGTCTTGTAATATTAAAGAGGGATGCCTCTTTAGTCAAATATGTGAGTCCCACTTTACTCACTACCACACATGTGGAAAAACTGTTGGGACGCGTCTTATTAAAGTAAAAGATAAGATAGACAGAATTCAGATTCCAAGGACAATAATGCAAGAAGAAGGGACAATGACTTCACGTGACGATGGGGCCCAAATGTGTACCCGGCTGAAGTGATAAGATTCCCTTTTCCATTTGAAATCCGGAATTTGAAGTCCGAAGACTCCTATAAATATTAGACACTATCAGAAGAAGGAGATAAGAGAAAAAGAGCGAAAGAGCAAAAAAGAACAAAACACCTACAATCTGCAATTCCCAATCCTCCCAAAAAACCTTCCTCTTTTATTAAAAAAAATAATAATAATAATAATATAAGTTCTTAGGCTTTGTTTTCAAGTTTTTTCAAAGTTATTTTGGAAGTCGTTCGGGTTTCCCGAAAGGGAAACTTCACTCTGTTCTAATAATGTAAGTTTTCATATTTAAGTTTCTAGTAAACTTCCCATATATGTAAATTATGTGTGTTTTATGTAAATCATGTGTGATTATGACTATTTAGATATTTTAAGTTTACAAATACTATCATGAATCTATATTACTTAGTATATGGTTAGTCTCTTAGCTTCTTAAAAATATCGATGGATTAACCTGTAAATTCCTAGGAAATTGTCAGGTTAATTGTTCTAAGAAAAGAACTATGAATAACCAAATCCGGGGTGTGGTTAAAGAAGATTATTTTTAAGAACAAAGGCTAAGAGAAAGAGATGAACAGTAATAATAGATTCGTGAATGGACAGAGTCTATAAAAAAAAAAAAAAAAAAAAAAAAAAAAAAAGGGGAGTTAAACTAGAAACTAAAATGATATTACATAAATACTAGAGAATATAAGAGAGTTAAAATACATTTGTTTAGTTTATATGTAACATCAGATAGACTGTTAAGAAATTTAGAAACAACTATTTCGATAAGCTCTAAAAAAGAAATAACTAATAAATTAGACAATATATTTTTCTTAGCTAGAATATTAGAAAAGAAATTAATAATACATCTTGAAACTAGAAATATCCCACTAAAAATATTTATGAAGCGTATGCCCTGTTTTTGGAGTGTAAGACTTCACAATAAAAGAAGGTATCAACATTTAGAAAAAAGAAAAAGAAAAAAAAAAAAAGAATCTATAGAAGCTTGCATATATATATACGAAAACGAATTTTTTACACTAAAAGATAAATATTCGAAGAAACAGAAAATAACGAAGAATATATAAGCTATTTAAAATGGGAAGTACAAGGACTTGAAAGAGAAATAGAGTTTGTGACTAAAAGAATAATAGTTTTCCAAGATTGCTGTAAAGCAACTACCTTAGGATAAAAATAATACATAGTAAAAATAGCCTCATCAAAGAATATAGACTATTTAGACTTACAGATCCAAACAGAAAAAAGATTCCAAAGAGTAAAACCAGATAGTACAATTAAGTGTAACTTCGGAAACGGAAATCATATTTTACATACAGAAGATACTCAATACAATACTTTAATAGACTTTATAATTAATCTTAGCGAAAAATTAAAAGAATCAAAAATAAAATTATAAAGATATTAAGCGAACAAGAAGAAATACAAAATAAGCAGAAACAGCTTTTTAGCAAAATAGAAAAATAATCTAGACTTCTTAAAAGAACAAGGAATAGACTTAAATAGAAAATTAAACGAATTAAAAAATAAATCTAAAGAAGAAATTAGTAATACATTAATAATAAAGATACAAGAAATAAAAACAGAATTAGAATCGATAAAAGAAATAGTTCTTTCATGATAAATTTAATAGAAGCAGAAACAAATAAAGAAGCACTAAAATTAATAGAAAAAAGAATAACCTTCCATCAGACTATAAAGATTTTATCCCATCTTCAAAATCAGATCAAGTTATTATACAACAAAATAATATAATAATATCACTTTTATTATCATTAAATAATAAGATAGATAGAAACTATAAAGAAAAATTTGAAAGTAAGAATATAGATACAACTGGAATAGGAGAACTAATAGAAAGCTAAATAAAATAGAAATTACTCCTCAAAAAGAAAAAATAATTAAAAAAGAACAGAAAAAATGGACATTTTTCCAACTAGATCAAGAGATAAAAGACCAGAACCTAGTTACACCCAGAATAAAATAAGTAATAACTTTATATCAAAAATATTAAATAGAAAAACAAGAGAAGAAAATAATCAACAATTAGGAGAAATAATAGACACAGATAAGGATATACAAATCTTTCAACAAAATAAATTAAAATTATTAAATCCAAAAGTACTATATAATACAAATTCAAAATCTCAATTATATAGACACTATAGAGAAGAACAATTATCAGTATTAGGAAAAAATTCAGTATCTTTACCACTAGTAAACACTGAATCTATAAAAGAAATACAATATGCTAAAAAAGATCTAATGCATATAGGATTAGTAGTTATAGGAATTAAAGGATTAACTAGAAAAAATTTAGGAACAAAAGTATTAATTACTATATACGATAATAGATGGTCAGATATAAAAAAGGCAATTATAGGATTAACAGAAGTAGACATGACTAATAATGGAGGAATTTTCTATATAAGTCCAGACTTTATGATGAATTTAAATGAATTTGGAACTAAGATAAGAATAGGAATACAAACTAAAGGATATGAAGAAATGAGTAGTGGAAAAAATTTATTAATATGTGTAGGATTTCTAGGAAAAATGACAGATAATAGTAATACTAGATTTAAACTACAAATAAACGATGTAGTAGAAGTAATGGGAAATAAAGGGATAAAACTAATAAAACCAATAAAAATAGACCCTGAAGAATATGCAGGATTAGAATGGAAATTAGGAGACTTTAAAGAAAAAGAAGCATTAACACCAGATGCTCACTTAATATATACAAATTCTAAAGGAGAACCTTCAATAAGATTCACAGATTATAATTATGAAGCTCAGAAAGACTTTGAAGAAGAAAGTACTATAGAAGAAATGCCTTTAGAAGGAATGAATATGGAAATAACATTAGAAGAAGATTATGCAGTAGATATAGCCATAGAAAAAGCAAAAGAAATATGCAAAGAGAATAATAATAGATTATTTACATGTAAAGGATGTAAATTAAAAGACTTAAACTTAGAACAAACAATATCTCATTTTAAAATATGTGAACAAAGAAATGATAATAAAGGATATAGATTAGAAAAAGATTTACAAGATAAATTAGATAAAAGCAATAATATAATGACACAAATACAAGACGAACAAGACGATGATAGTGAAATATCTGAATTAGAATCTATACTTAGTCAGAAAGAATTAATGGAAACAGCTAGTTCTAGTAGTCCATTTCAAAGAACAAATGAACAAGGTCATACTGCAGACAATAGCACAGGAAATATACCACGTAGAAGAGTATATAGACAAGGAGATACTCCAACAATAGAAGTAAAACCTATGGGAAAAAGAATGCCTATAGAAGAACCAATAATACTCCAAGAAGGAGGAAGTAAAGGTAAAATCTTAAATATAGCAGCACATGATCCACAAAGGTGGAATTCAGTAATAGACTTATGGAAAGGAATAGTAGTAGCAGACTTTATAAAAAATTATACAGAAACAGATGCTGAAACCATGTACAAATACTTAGAAACATTTTTAGGAGAATCAACTAAAGCATTATGGGAAGCTTATAAAGTAGAATTCCCATCAGAATTTCAGTATTTAGTGTCATTAGGACCAAATCCTTATAACTTTACAAATAAAATACATACATTAATAACAGGAGAAGATCCAAATAGTGGATTATTAGCTCTACAACGAAATGCAGTAATAAAACTAGAACAATTAAGTATAAGTAATTGGTACTATATAAAGAAATTTTTAAATGATTATTTTTATTATTGTACAATTAGTGGAAACGCTTTTGACCAAGACTTAGGTAAAAAATTATTTAATAAATTACCAGGAGCTTTAGGAAGAGAAATAGAAGAAAGATGGACTAAGAGAGACGGAGTAGCTCAAAACCCTCAAGCAAAATGGTCAATAGGACATAGAATACAACATATAATGGAAATACTACAAGAAAAATGTACGAATCTACAAATACAAAAACAACTAAAACAAAATGAAATGAATTTCTGTAAAGATATAATATATACAACTCAAAGTTATGATAAAGATCAATATAAAAAGAAAAGATATAAAAAATATCATCCACAAAATAATAAGAGATATAATAGGAAAGGATATTTTCTTAGAAAATCCTCAGCAAGAAAACCATATCTAAATAGAGACAGACATGTTAGAAAATATAGAACAGATAGAAATTATAAAAATAAGCTAGAATGTTTTACATGTGGAAGTATAGAACATTTAGCAAATACTTGTCCTAAAAGATATAATACTAAGACTAGAAATGCTCAGTTAGTAGAAGAATTTAACGAAGCATTATTAAATGTAGACGAATATATGTCAGACAATGAAAGTATTTACTCTATAGTAAGTATTGATATAGATGAAAATAACAAAGAAGAAGATTCTTCTTCAGAAGGAGAAGAATTAATTAATGAAATAGGAATAGAAGACTTGAATATAGATAATCTAAAAATAAATTTTATGAATATAGTAGAATGTGAACATAATTTTGAAAAGGATACTGGGTTAGATAGTAATCCATGTAACTGGTGTAAATGGTACCCAAGTAAACATAAAAGAGCTAAATGTAATAAATGTTTTATAGAAGGATGTATAAATTGTATAGAAACTCAGTTAGGAATAATAACTCAGAAAAGAAAAGAAATATACACAGAAGAACCCCTAGTAAGCTTAAAAGTGTTAGTATTAGAAGCAAAAATAAAAGAATTAGAAGAAAGAATAGTAAGGTTAGAAAAAGGAAAAAATATACAACAAGAACAACCAGTAGATAATCAAGAATTGATGAATGAAGAATCTAACACTTTAATATGTAATGAAGACAAAAATATAAATACTATTAAAATATTGGCAAAACTACATATTGGAAAATATGAAATAGAGACTTTAGCATTAATAGATTCAGGATGTACTAAAAGTATTTTAAATAAAAAGATTGTACCCATAGAATTAATAAAAACTTTAGAAAAGCCACTTGCAGCTATGCAAATGGATGGATCACATAATATATATAGACATTATATAGATAAAGCTCAAATAAGTTTCTTAAATACTTGTTCAGAATTTTATAAACCCACCTACAAAATGGATAAAATATGGGTAAGAGATCTAGATATAAGAGTAGATTTTGTGTTAGGATTAGATTTTATATTACATAACAAAGGAGGAACTTTAATAACTAGAGACGGAATACTTTTTATGAAAAATATTACTTATACTTCAGTTCTAACTAATAAAATTGAAACTAAACTAAGACATAAAGAAAAATGTTGCGACGACTGTGAAAATAATATACAATGTATTAAAAAAGAATGTAATACATTATATGAAAATACATTAGAAATAGATGAAGAAGATGAAATAATTAATAAAAACTATGTTTTAATAGAGATGGAGACAGAATTATACAATTTTAAAACAGGAATTCAGCAAATAGGACAAATAAAAAATCAACAAGATTTAGATAATATAGTAAAAATCCTAGATAAAATAGAAATAATAGGAGAAAAACCCTTAAAACATTGGGAAAATAATAATATAGTATGTAAATTAGATATCATAAACCCAGAATATATAATAAAAACAGCCTCTATAGAAGCCACAAATCAAGATCAAGAAGACTTTAAAATACAAATTAAAGAATTATTAGAATTAGGAGTAATAAGAAGATCAACTTCAAAACATAGATCAGCTGCCTTTATGGTACGAAATCATAATGAATTAGTTAGAGGAAAGGCCAGAATGGTCATAAACTATAAGAGATTAAATGATAATACTAGAACAGATGGATATAAATTACCAGATAAAACAGAATTAATAAATAGAATTCAAGGTAAAACAATTTTCAGTAAATTTGATTGTAAGTCAGGATACTGGCAAATAAAAATGCATCCAGATAGTATAGAATGGACAGCATTTACTTGTCCTGAAGGACATTTTGAATGGCTAGTTATGCCATTTGGATTAAAAACAGCACCTCCAATATTTCAAAGAAAAATGGATAAAATATTTGGAGAATACAAAAGATTTGTTTTAGTATATGTAGATGATATTCTAGTATTTAGCAAAAATATAAAAGAACATTTAGGACATTTGCAAACAGTTTTTAGACTA
The DNA here is from genome assembly GCA_027705065.1 of Solanum peruvianum. Classification (NCBI taxonomy): domain Eukaryota; kingdom Viridiplantae; phylum Streptophyta; class Magnoliopsida; order Solanales; family Solanaceae; genus Solanum; species Solanum peruvianum. Next base: position 59,883,233 of record JAKWJD010001766.1, on the reverse strand, counting down.
TTTGTCAATAATGGAATAATAATTAGCAAAAAGAAAATGGAATTATGTAAAAATTATATAAATTTTTTAGGAATTATTTTAGGAGAAGGAAAAGTTAAATTACAACCTCATATAGCTAAAAAGGCATTAGATATGCCAGATAAATTAAATAATTTAAAAGATTTACAAAAATTCTTAGGGATAGTTAATTATGCAAGACCTTTTATAAAAGATTTAGGTAAAATAGCAGGACCATTATATTCTAAGACAGGAAATAAAGGACAAAGAAATTTTAATATAGAAGATATAAAATTAGTACAAAAAATAAAAGAAAGAATAAAAAATATTCCTGATCTAAACATGCCACTAGAAACAGATTATTTAATAATAGAAACAGACGGAAGCTTTGAAGGATGGGGTGCAGTACTAAAATCAAAACCACATAAATATAGCATTAAACAAGAAGAAAAGATATGCGCCTATCAAAGTGGAAAATTTAAAGAAAAAGGTAATAAGGCTAGTATAGATGTTGAAATTCTAGCTGTAATATATGGTTTAAATAGTTTTAGAATTTATATTTTAAATAAACCAGAAATATTAGTAAGAACAGACTGTGAAGCAATAGTAAAATTTTATCAAAAGGTTAATGATAAAACTAGCAGTAGAAGAAGATGGTTAAATTTTTTAGATACCATATCTATTTACAATTCTATAATTTTTGAGCACATTAAAGGAAATGATAATAATATTGCAGATCAATTAAGTAGATTACTAATTAAAGTTTAAATTTTACAGAATGAGACCTCTATTATCAGACAAAGGTAAAAGGGTTCAACCTTCAACCTCAGGTTTGGCAGACTCTTATAAGCAGACTGTATTAGCTAATTTACATTTTAAATCATTAGATAAAATTGACGATGTTAGAATAGATAGAATGCAATTTGGAATACAAAACTTAATTGCATATGAACCGTCAAATTTAACATTTAGACATTTATCTAACTGTCAATTAGACAAACAACAGACATGTCTTATAGATAACATATGGATAGCACATAATAAAAAAGACACTAAATATATAATTGCTGTTTTAAATGCTTTAGGATATTATTTTACCAGTAAAAATACAGAAAATAGATTTAAATATTATGTAGTAATCCATGGTAAGACAAACGGTGTGTTTCAAACATGGATAGAAGTTTTAGATTCAATTAGAGATTTTCGTAAACCACTTTTCAAAGGTTTTAATGATTTTACTGAAGCCTTAGACTATGCTAGAGGAACATTAGGACCAAATTATTATATTTCTCCAGCTCTCAGACAAAACCCAGAAAAAATACCACAATATAACATCCAAAAAGACACAAATAAAATCATATTTTGTGACCATTGCTCATCCATGACTGAAGCATTCAAGAGGCTAAATTTGAGAAATGAAGCCTTAATGGAAGAAAATGCCAAGCTCAGGGAAAGACTCAGCAAATGGGAAAGCAAAGGTAAGAATATACAAACTCAGACAAATACACAGGGTTCTCCATCCCAAACAAAAATGGATGAGATGGGTGTGCATTCCCCACTGAATGCTAAGAAATCCACTGTATCGGATAATGATACAGCTAGTCCGGTTCAAACGGTGGCCGGTAAAGACTTCTCAAACCCGTTAATGGCTGTCACTTTGCCAAAAAGTGAAAGAGATGAAGGGTCATCTTCAAGAAGAAAGTTACCACTTTCATTTAACCAGACAATCAGACAAAAAGTTAAAAAAGCCCAAAAAAATAAAGAGTTAGAAAACCTAATAACCCAGACTGTAGAAAAACTACTCAAACAAAGACAAGAAAAAAGACAAACACATAAACCCAAGCCCACTACAAAGCCCAAGACGAACTTCTACTCTTAGTTCAAATAATTCAGATAATTTTGAAGACCCAATGCAATTTGCCCAAGACCCTGATGATAATGATTCAGGAGCAAGTTTTGATTCAATTGCATTACACAATTTAGACACATAAAATAAAAAAAAAAAATATATATATATATATATATAATATATATATATATATATATATAAATAAATATATATATTGTCTTGTAATATTAAAGAGGGATGCCTCTTTAGTCAAATATGTGAGTCCCACTTTACTCACTACCACACATGTGGAAAAACTGTTGGGACGCGTCTTATTAAAGTAAAAGATAAGATAGACAGAATTCAGATTCCAAGGACAATAATGCAAGAAGAAGGGACAATGACTTCACGTGACGATGGGGCCCAAATGTGTACCCGACTGAAGTGATAAGATTCCCTTTTCCATTTGAAATCCGGAATTTGAAGTCCGAAGACTCCTATAAATATTAGACACTATCAGAAGAAGGAGATGAGAGAAAAAGAGCGAAAGAGCAAAAAAGAACAAAACACCTACAATCTGCAATTCCCAAATCCTCCCAAAAAACCTTCCTCTTTTATTAAAAAAAAAAAAATAATAATAATATAAGTTCTTAGGCTTTGTTTTCAAGTTTTTTCAAAGTTATTTTGGAAGTCGTTCGGGTTTCCCGAAAGGGAAACTTCACTCTGTTCTAATAATGTAAGTTTTCATATTTAAGTTTCTAGTAAACTTCCCATATATGTAAATTATGTGTGTTTTATGTAAATCATGTGTGATTATGACTATTTAGATATTTTAAGTTTACAAATACTATCATGAATCTATATTACTTAGTATATGGTTAGTCTCTTAGCTTCTTAAAAATATCGATGGATTAACCTGTAAATTCCTAGGAAATTGTCAGGTTAATTGTTCTAAGAAAAGAACTATGAATAACCAAATCCGGGGTGTGGTTAAAGAAGATTATTTTTAAGAACAAAGGCTAAGAGAAAGAGATGAACAGTAATAATAGATTCGTGAATGGACAGAGTCTATAAAAAAAAAAAAAAAAAAAAAAGGGAGTTAAACTAGAAACTAAAATGATAATTACATAACAGAACAAGAGAGTGAAGGAGTACTGAGTAGGACTACACAACATTAAGAGAAAACCCCCAACATTATCACTCTTTTTGTCATTTTCCTTAATTAACCTTATTATTGAAATATCGCCTTATCATTATTGAAATATCGCCTTATTTTATAATATCACCTTATTTTAACATTAAGAGAAAACCCCCAACATTATCACTCTTAAAATAAGGTGATATTATAAAATAAGGCGATATTTCAATAATGATAAGGCGATATTTCAATAATAAGGTTAATTAAGGAAAATGACAAAAAAGAGTGATAATGTTGGGGGTTTTCTCTTAATGTTGTGTAGTCCTACTCAGTACTCCTTCACTCTCTTGTTCTGTTATGTAATTATCATTTTAGTTTCTAGTTTAACTCCCTTTTTTTTTTTTTTTTTTTTATAGACTCTGTCCATTCACGAATCTATTATTACTGTTCATCTCTTTCTCTTAGCCTTTGTTCTTAAAAATAATCTTCTTTAACCACACCCCGGATTTGGTTATTCATAGTTCTTTTCTTAGAACAATTAACCTGACAATTTCCTAGGAATTTACAGGTTAATCCATCGATATTTTTAAGAAGCTAAGAGACTAACCATATACTAAGTAATATAGATTCATGATAGTATTTGTAAACTTAAAATATCTAAATAGTCATAATCACACATGATTTACATAAAACACACATAATTTACATATATGGGAAGTTTACTAGAAACTTAAATATGAAAACTTACATTATTAGAACAGAGTGAAGTTTCCCTTTCGGGAAACCCGAACGACTTCCAAAATAACTTTGAAAAAACTTGAAAACAAAGCCTAAGAACTTATATTATTATTATTTTTTTTTTTTTTAATAAAAGAGGAAGGTTTTTGGAGGATTTGGGAATTGCAGATTGTAGGTGTTTTGTTCTTTTTTGCTCTTTCGCTCTTTTTCTCTTATCTCCTTCTTCTGATAGTGTCTAATATTTATAGGAGTCTTCGGACTTCAAATTCCGGATTTCAAATGGAAAAGGGAATCTTATCACTTCAGCCGGGTACACATTTGGGCCCCATCGTCACGTGAAGTCATTGTCCCTTCTTCTTGCATTATTGTCCTTGGAATCTGAATTCTGTCTATCTTATCTTTTACTTTAATAAGACGCGTCCCAACAGTTTTTCCACATGTGTGGTAGTGAGTAAAGTGGGACTCACATATTTGACTAAAGAGGCATCCCTCTTTAATATTACAAGACAATATATATATTTATTTATATATATATATATATATATATATATATATATATATATATTTTTTTTATGTGTCTAAATTGTGTAATGCAATTGAATCAAAACTTGCTCCTGAATCATTATCATCAGGGTCTTGGGCAAATTGCATTGGGTCTTCAAAATTATCTGAATTATTTGAACTAAGAGTAGAAGTTCGTCTTGGGCTTTGTATTGGGCTTGGGTTTATGTGTTTGTCTTTTTCTTGTCTTTGTTTGAGTAGTTTTTCTACAGTCTGGGTTATTAGGTTTCTAACTCTTTATTTTTTTGGGCTTTTTTAACTTTTTGTCTGATTGTCTGGTTAAATGAAAGTGGTAACTTTCTTCTTGAAGATGACCCTTCATCTCTTTCACTTTTTGGCAAAGTGACAGCCATTAACGGGTTTGAGAAGTCTTTACCGGCCACCGTTTGAACCGGACTAGCTGTATCATTATCCGATACAGTGGATTTCTTAGCATTCAGTGGGGAATGCACACCCATCTCATCCATTTTTGTTTGGGATGGAGAACCCTGTGTATTTGTCTGAGTTTGTATATTCTTACCTTTGCTTTCCCATTTGCTGAGTCTTTCCCTGAGCTTGGCATTTTCTTCCATTAAGGCTTCATTTCTCAAATTTAGCCTCTTGAATGCTTCAGTCATGGATGAGCAATGGTCACAAAATATGATTTTATTTGTGTCTTTTTGGATGTTATATTGTGGTATTTTTTCTGGGTTTTGTCTGAGAGCTGGAGAAATATAATAATTTGGTCCTAATGTTCCTCTAGCATAGTCTAAGGCTTCAGTAAAATCATTAAAACCTTTGAAAAGTGGTTTACGAAAATCTCTAATTGAATCTAAAACTTCTATCCATGTTTGAAACACACCGTTTGTCTTACCATGGATTACTACATAATATTTAAATCTATTTTCTGTATTTTTACTGGTAAAATAATATCCTAAAGCATTTAAAACAGCAATTATATATTTAGTGTCTTTTTTATTATGTGCTATCCATATGTTATCTATAAGACATGTCTGTTGTTTGTCTAATTGACAGTTAGATAAATGTCTAAATGTTAAATTTGACGGTTCATATGCAATTAAGTTTTGTATTCCAAATTGCATTCTATCTATTCTAACATCGTCAATTTTATCTAATGATTTAAAATGTAAATTAGCTAATACAGTCTGCTTATAAGAGTCTGCCAAACCTGAGGTTGAAGGTTGAACCCTTTTACCTTTGTCTGATAATAGAGGTCTCATTCTGTAAAATTTAAACTTTAATTAGTAATCTACTTAATTGATCTGCAATATTATTATCATTTCCTTTAATGTGCTCAAAAATTATAGAATTGTAAATAGATATGGTATCTAAAAAATTTAACCATCTTCTTCTACTGCTAGTTTTATCATTAACCTTTTGATAAAATTTTACTATTGCTTCACAGTCTGTTCTTACTAATATTTCTGGTTTATTTAAAATATAAATTCTAAAACTATTTAAACCATATATTACAGCTAGAATTTCAACATCTATACTAGCCTTATTACCTTTTTCTTTAAATTTTCCACTTTGATAGGCGCATATCTTTTCTTCTTGTTTAATGCTATATTTATGTGGTTTTGATTTTAGTACTGCACCCCATCCTTCAAAGCTTCCGTCTGTTTCTATTATTAAATAATCTGTTTCTAGTGGCATGTTTAGATCAGGAATATTTTTTATTCTTTCTTTTATTTTTTGTACTAATTTTATATCTTCTATATTAAAATTTCTTTGTCCTTTATTTCCTGTCTTAGAATATAATGGTCCTGCTATTTTACCTAAATCTTTTATAAAAGGTCTTGCATAATTAACTATCCCTAAGAATTTTTGTAAATCTTTTAAATTATTTAATTTATCTGGCATATCTAATGCCTTTTTAGCTATATGAGGTTGTAATTTAACTTTTCCTTCTCCTAAAATAATTCCTAAAAAATTTATATAATTTTTACATAATTCCATTTTCTTTTTGCTAATTATTATTCCATTATTGACAAATAGTCTAAAAACTGTTTGCAAATGTCCTAAATGTTCTTTTATATTTTTGCTAAATACTAGAATATCATCTACATATACTAAAACAAATCTTTTGTATTCTCCAAATATTTTATCCATTTTTCTTTGAAATATTGGAGGTGCTGTTTTTAATCCAAATGGCATAACTAGCCATTCAAAATGTCCTTCAGGACAAGTAAATGCTGTCCATTCTATACTATCTGGATGCATTTTTATTTGCCAGTATCCTGACTTACAATCAAATTTACTGAAAATTGTTTTACCTTGAATTCTATTTATTAATTCTGTTTTATCTGGTAATTTATATCCATCTGTTCTAGTATTATCATTTAATCTCTTATAGTTTATGACCATTCTGGCCTTTCCTCTAACTAATTCATTATGATTTCGTACCATAAAGGCAGCTGATCTATGTTTTGAAGTTGATCTTCTTATTACTCCTAATTCTAATAATTCTTTAATTTGTATTTTAAAGTCTTCTTGATCTTGATTTGTGGCTTCTATAGAGGCTGTTTTTATTATATATTCTGGGTTTATGATATCTAATTTACATACTATATTATTATTTTCCCAATGTTTTAAGGGTTTTTCTCCTATTATTTCTATTTTATCTAGGATTTTTACTATATTATCTAAATCTTGTTGATTTTTTATTTGTCCTATTTGCTGAATTCCTGTTTTAAAATTGTATAATTCTGTCTCCATCTCTATTAAAACATAGTTTTTATTAATTATTTCATCTTCTTCATCTATTTCTAATGTATTTTCATATAATGTATTACATTCTTTTTTAATACATTGTATATTATTTTCACAGTCGTCGCAACATTTTTCTTTATGTCTTAGTTTAGTTTCAATTTTATTAGTTAGAACTGAAGTATAAGTAATATTTTTCATAAAAAGTATTCCGTCTCTAGTTATTAAAGTTCCTCCTTTGTTATGTAATATAAAATCTAATCCTAACACAAAATCTACTCTTATATCTAGATCTCTTACCCATATTTTATCCATTTTGTAGGTGGGTTTATAAAATTCTGAACAAGTATTTAAGAAACTTATTTGAGCTTTATCTATATAATGTCTATATATATTATGTGATCCATCCATTTGCATAGCTGCAAGTGGCTTTTCTAAAGTTTTTATTAATTCTATGGGTACAATCTTTTTATTTAAAATACTTTTAGTACATCCTGAATCTATTAATGCTAAAGTCTCTATTTCATATTTTCCAATATGTAGTTTTGCCAATATTTTAATAGTATTTATATTTTTGTCTTCATTACATATTAAAGTGTTAGATTCTTCATTCATTAATTCTTGATTATCTACTGGTTGTTCTTGTTGTATATTTTTTCCTTTTTCTAACCTTACTATTCTTTCTTCTAATTCTTTTATTTTTGCTTCTAATACTAACACTTTTAAGCTTACTAGGGGTTCTTCTGTGTATATTTCTTTTCTTTTCTGAGTTATTATTCCTAACTGAGTTTCTATACAATTTATACATCCTTCTATAAAACATTTATTACATTTAGCTCTTTTATGTTTACTTGGGTACCATTTACACCAGTTACATGGATTACTATCTAACCCAGTATCCTTTTCAAAATTATGTTCACATTCTACTATATTCATAAAATTTATTTTTAGATTATCTATATTCAAGTCTTCTATTCCTATTTCATTAATTAATTCTTCTCCTTCTGAAGAAGAATCTTCTTCTTTGTTATTTTCATCTATATCAATACTTACTATAGAGTAAATACTTTCATTGTCTGACATATATTCGTCTACATTTAATAATGCTTCGTTAAATTCTTCTACTAACTGAGCATTTCTAGTCTTAGTATTATATCTTTTAGGACAAGTATTTGCTAAATGTTCTATACTTCCACATGTAAAACATTCTAGCTTATTTTTATAATTTCTATCTGTTCTATATTTTCTAACATGTCTGTCTCTATTTAGATATGGTTTTCTTGCTGAGGATTTTCTAAGAAAATATCCTTTCCTATTATATCTCTTATTATTTTGTGGATGATATTTTTATATCTTTTCTTTTTATATTGATCTTTATCATAACTTTGAGTTGTATATATTATATCTTTACAGAAATTCATTTCATTTTGTTTTAGTTGTTTTTGTATTTGTAGATTCGTACATTTTTCTTGTAGTATTTCCATTATATGTTGTATTCTATGTCCTATTGACCATTTTGCTTGAGGGTTTTGAGCTACTCCGTCTCTCTTAGTCCATCTTTCTTCTATTTCTCTTCCTAAAGCTCCTGGTAATTTATTAAATAATTTTTTACCTAAGTCTTGGTCAAAAGCGTTTCCACTAATTGTACAATAATAAAAATAATCATTTAAAAATTTCTTTATATAGTACCAATTACTTATACTTAATTGTTCTAGTTTTATTACTGCATTTCGTTGTAGAGCTAATAATCCACTATTTGGATCTTCTCCTGTTATTAATGTATGTATTTTATTTGTAAAGTTATAAGGATTTGGTCCTAATGACACTAAATACTGAAATTCTGATGGGAATTCTACTTTATAAGCTTCCCATAATGCTTTAGTTGATTCTCCTAAAAATGTTTCTAAGTATTTGTACATGGTTTCAGCATCTGTTTCTGTATAATTTTTTATAAAGTCTGCTACTACTATTCCTTTCCATAAGTCTATTACTGAATTCCACCTTTGTGGATCATGTGCTGCTATATTTAAGATTTTACCTTTACTTCCTCCTTCTTGGAGTATTATTGGTTCTTCTATAGGCATTCTTTTTCCCATAGGTTTTACTTCTATTGTTGGAGTATCTCCTTGTCTATATACTCTTCTACGTGGTATATTTCCTGTGCTATTGTCTGCAGTATGACCTTGTTCATTTGTTCTTTGAAATGGACTACTAGAACTAGCTGTTTCCATTAATTCTTTCTGACTAAGTATAGATTCTAATTCAGATATTTCACTATCATCGTCTTGTTCGTCTTGTATTTGTGTCATTATATTATTGCTTTTATCTAATTTATCTTGTAAATCTTTTTCTAATCTATATCCTTTATTATCATTTCTTTGTTCACATATTTTAAAATGAGATATTGTTTGTTCTAAGTTTAAGTCTTTTAATTTACATCCTTTACATGTAAATAATCTATTATTATTCTCTTTGCATATTTCTTTTGCTTTTTCTATGGCTATATCTACTGCATAATCTTCTTCTAATGTTATTTCCATATTCATTCCTTCTAAAGGCATTTCTTCTATAGTACTTTCTTCTTCAAAGTCTTTCTGAGCTTCATAATTATAATCTGTGAATCTTATTGAAGGTTCTCCTTTAGAATTTGTATATATTAAGTGAGCATCTGGTGTTAATGCTTCTTTTCTTTAAAGTCTCCTAATTTCCATTCTAATCCTGCATATTCTTCAGGGTCTATTTTTATTGGTTTTATTAGTTTTATCCCTTTATTTCCCATTACTTCTACTACATCGTTTATTTGTAGTTTAAATCTAGTATTACTATTATCTGTCATTTTTCCTAGAAATCCTACACATATTAATAAATTTTTTCCACTACTCATTTCTTCATATCCTTTAGTTTGTATTCCTATTCTTATCTTAGTTCCAAATTCATTTAAATTCATCATAAAGTCTGGACTTATATAGAAAATTCCTCCATTATTAGTCATGTCTACTTCTGTTAATCCTATAATTGCCTTTTTTATATCTGACCATCTATTATCGTATATAGTAATTAATACTTTTGTTCCTAAATTTTTTCTAGTTAATCCTTTAATTCCTATAACTACTAATCCTATATGCATTAGATCTTTTTTAGCATATTGTATTTCTTTTATAGATTCCGTGTTTACTAGTGGTAAAGATACTGAATTTTTTCCTAATACTGATAATTGTTCTTCTCTATAGTGTCTATATAATTGAGATTTTGAATTTGTATTATATAATACTTTTGGATTTAATAATTTTAATTGATTTTGTTGAAAGATTTGTATATCCTTATCTGTGTCTATTATTTCTCCTAATTGTTGATTATTTTCTTCTCTTGTTTTTCTATTTAATATTTTTGATATAAAGTTATTACTTATTTTATTCTGGGTGTAACTAGGTTCTGGTCTTTTATCTCTTGATCTAGTTGGAAAAATGTCCATTTTTTCTGTTCTTTTTTAATTATTTTTTCTTTTTGAGGAGTAATTTCTATTTTATTTAGCTTTTCTATTAGTTCTCCTATTCTAGTTGTATCTATATTCTTACTTTCAAATTTTTCTTTATAGTTTCTATCTATCTTATTATTTAATGATAATAAAAGTGATATTATTATATTATTTTGTTGTATAATAACTTGATCTGATTTTGAAGATGGATAAAATCTTTATAGTCTGATGGAAGGTTAATTCTTTTTTCTATTAATTTTAGTGCTTCTTTATTTGTTTCTGCTTCTATTAAATTTATCATGAAAGAACTATTTCTTTTATCGATTCTAATTCTGTTTTTATTTCTTGTATCTTTATTATTAATGTATTACTAATTTCTTCTTTAGATTTATTTTTTAATTCGTTTAATTTTCTATTTAAGTCTATTCCTTGTTCTTTTAAGAAGTCTAGATTATTTTCTATTTTGCTAAAAAGCTGTTTCTGCTTATTTTGTATTTCTTCTTGTTCGCTTAATATCTTTATAATTTTATTATTTGATTCTTTTAATTTTTCGCTAAGATTAATTATAAAGTCTATTAAAGTATTGTATTGAGTATCTTCTGTATGTAAAATATGATTTCCGTTTCCGAAGTTACACTTAATTGTACTATCTGGTTTTACTCTTTGGAATCTTTTTTCTGTTTGGATCTGTAAGTCTAAATAGTCTATATTCTTTGATGAAGCTATTTTTACTATGTATTATTTTTATCCTAAGGTAGTTGCTTTACAGTAATCTTGGAAAACTATTATTCTTTTAGTCACAAACTCTATTTCTCTTTCAAGTCCTTGTACTTCCCATTTTAAATAGCTTATATATTCTTCGTTATCTTCTGTTTCTTCGAAATATTTATCTTTTAGTGTAAAAAATTCGTTTTCGGTATATATATATGCAAGCTTCTATAGATTCTTTATTTTTTTTAATCTTTTTCTTTTTTCTAAATGTTGATACCTTCTTTTATTGTGAAGTCTTACACTCCAAAAACAGGGCATACGCTTCATAAAATATTTTTTAGTGGGATATTTCTAGTTTCAAGATGTATTATTAATTTCTTTTCTAATATTCTAGCTAAGAAAAATATATTGTCTAATTTATTAGTTATTTCTTTTTTAGAGCTTATCGAAATAGTTGTTTCTAATTTCTTAACAGTCTATCTGATGTTACATATAAACTAAACAAATGTATTTTAACTCTCTTATATTCTCTAGTATTTTTAAGTGGTCTTCTCATATATTATCCTACACAATTATAGTAATATGGACTATTTTTTCGTACCTCTATTCTTTCTGTTACTTCCTTTATTTCTAATTTTATTTGTACTAATTCTTCACTACTCTGTCTATGAGCTTGTTTAAGAGTTTTTCTAAGTACTTTAAGTATTCTCCTGAATTTTATAAGTATAACTTAAAGATAATCTTTATCCTAATTTATATAAATGATTTTCTAAAACTTTCTTATAATTTTTATATCTTTTAAAAGTTGTCTATTATAAAACAGATTTCTATTTATAGCAGAAGTTTTTCTAAAATAATAGTCTTTTCTCATATAAGGTCTTTTAGATCTAAGGCTCTGATACCAAAATAAGGTGATATTATAAAATAAGGCTCTGATACCAAAAACCTTCCTCTTTTATTTAAAAAAAAAATAATAATAATATAAGTTCTTAGGCTTTGTTTTCAAGTTTTTTCAAAGTTATTTTGGAAGTCGTTGGGTTTCCCGAAAGGGAAACTTCACTCTGTTCTAATAATGTAAGTTTCATATTTAAGTTTCTAGTAAACTTCCCATATATGTAAATTATGTGTGTTTTATGTAAATCATGTGTGATTATGACTATTTAGATATTTTAAGTTTACAAATACTATCATGAATCTATATTACTTAGTATATGGTTAGTCTCTTAGCTTCTTAAAAATATCGATGGATTAACCTGTAAATTCCTAGGAAATTGTCAGGTTAATTGTTCTAAGAAAAGAACTATGAATACCCAAATCCGGGGGGTGTGTGTTAAAGAAGATTATTTTAAGAACAAAGGCTAAAGAAAGAGATGAACAGTAATAATAGATTCGTGAATGGACAGAGTCATAAAAAAAAAAAAAAAAAAAAAAAAAAGGTGAAGACAAAAATATAAATACTATTAAAAGGTCAAGAATTAATGAATGAAGAATCTAACACTTTAATATGTAATGAAGACAAAAATATAAATACTATTAAAATATTGGCAAAACTACATATTGGAAAATATGAAATAGAGATAAATAGAGACTTTAGCATTAATAGATTCAGGATGTACTAAAAGTATTTTAAATAAAAAGATTGTACCCATAGAATTAATAAAAACTTTAGAAAAGCCACTTGCAGCTATGCAAATGGATGGATCACATAATATATATAGACATTATATAGATAAGCTCAAATAAGTTTCTTAAATACTTGTTCAAAATTTTATAAACCCACCTACAAAATGGATAAAATATGGGTAAGAGATCTAGATATAAGAGTAGATTTTGTGTTAGGATTAGATTTTATTACATAACAAAGGAGGAACTTTAATAACTAGAGACGGAATACTTTTTATGAAAAATATTACTTACTTACTTCAGTTCTAACTAATAAAATTGAAACTAAACTAAGACATAAAGAAAAATGTTGCGACGACTGTGAAAATAATATACAATGTATTAAAAAGAATGTAATACTATATGAAAATACATTAGAAATAGATGAAGAAGATGAAATAATTAATAAAAACTATGTTTTAATAGAGATGGAGACAGAATTATACAATTTTAAAACAGGAATTCAGCAAATAGGACAAATAAAAATCACAAGATTTAGATAATATAGTAAAAATCCTAGATAAAATAGAAATAATAGGAGAAAAACCCTTAAAACATTGGGAAAATAATAATATAGTATGTAAATTAGATATCATAAACCCAGAATATATATAAAAAACAGCCTTATAGAAGCCACAAATCAAGATCAAGAAGACTTTAAAATACAAATTAAAGAATTATTAGAATAGGAGTAATAAGAAGATCAACTTCAAAACATAGATCAGCTGCCTTTATGGTACGAAATCATAATGAATTAGTTAGAGGAAAGGCCAGAGAATAGTCATAAACTATAAGAGATTAAATGATAATACTAGAACAGATGGATATAAATTACCAGATAAAACGAATTATAAATAGAATTCAAGGTAAAACAATTTTCAGTAAATTTGATTGTAAGTCAGGATACTGGCAAATAAAAATGCATCCAGATAGTATAGAATGGACAGCATTTACTTGTCCTGAAGGACATTTTGAATGGCTAGTTATGCCATTGGATTAAAAACAGCACCTCCAATATTTCAAAGAAAAATGGATAAAATATTTGGAGAATACAAAAGATTTGTTTTAGTATATGTAGATGATATTCTAGTATTTAGCAAAAATATAAAAGAACATTTAGGACATTTGCAAACAGTTTTTAGACTATTTGTCAATAATGGAATAATAATTAGCAAAAAGAAAATGGAATTATGTAAAAATTATATAAATTTTTTAGGAATTATTTTAGGAGAAGGAAAAGTTAAATTACAACCTCATATAGCTAAAAAGGCATTAGATATGCCAGATAAATTAAATAATTTAAAAGATTTACAAAATTCTTAGGGATAGTTAATTATGCAAGACCTTTTATAAAAGATTTAGGTAAAATAGCAGGACCATTATATTCTAAGACAGGAAATAAAGGACAAAGAAATTTTAATATAGAAGATATAAAATTAGTACAAAAATAAAAGAAAGAATAAAAAATATTCCTGATCTAAACATGCCACTAGAAACAGATTATTTAATAATAGAAAGACGGACGGAAGCTTTGAAGGATGGGGTGCAGTACTAAAATCAAAACCACATAAATATAGCATTAAACAAGAAGAAAAGATATGCGCCTATCAAAGTGGAAAATTTAAAGAAAAAGGTAATAAGGCTAGTATAGATGTTGAAATTCTAGCTGTAATATATGGTTTAAATAGTTTTAGAATTTATATTTTAAATAGACCAGAAATATTAGTAAGAACAGACTGTGAAGCAATAGTAAAATTTTATCAAAAGGTTAATGATAAAACTAGCAGTAGAAGAAGAGATGGTTAAATTTTTAGATACCATATCTATTTACAATTCTATAATTTTTGAGCACATTAAAGGAAATGATAATAATATTGCAGATCAATTAAGTAGATTACTAATTAAAGTTTAAATTTTACAGAATGAGACCTCTATTATCAGACAAAGGTAAAAGGGTTCAACCTTCAACCTCAGGTTTGGCAGACTCTTATAAGCAGACTGTATTAGCTAATTTACATTTTAAATCATTAGATAAAATTGACGATGTTAGAATAGATAGAATGCAATTTGGAATACAAAACTTAATTGCATATGAACCGTCAAATTTAACATTTAGACATTTATCTAACTGTCAATTAGACAAACAACAGACATGTCTTATAGATAACATATGGATAGCACATAATAAAAAAGACACTAAATATATAATTGCTGTTTTAAATGCTTTAGGATATTATTTTACCAGTAAAAATACAGAAAATAGATTAAATATTATGTAGTAATCCATGGTAAGACAAACGGTGTGTTTCAAACATGGATAGAAGTTTTAGATTCAATTAGAGATTTTCGTAAACCACTTTTCAAAGGTTTTAATGATTTTACTGAAGCCTTAGACTATGCTAGAGGAACATTAGGACCAAATTATTATATTTCTCCAGCTCTCAGACAAAACCCAGAAAAAATACCACAATATAACATCCAAAAAGACACAAATAAAATATATTTTGTGACCATTGCTCATCCATGACTGAAGCATTCAAGAGGCTAAATTTGAGAAATGAAGCCTTAATGGAAGAAAATGCCAAGCTCAGGGAAAGACTCAGCAAATGGGAAAGCAAAGGTAAGAATATACAAACTCAGACAAATACACAGGGTTCTCCATCCCAAACAAAAATGGATGAGATGGGTGTGCATTCCCCACTGAATGCTAAGAAATCCACTGTATCGGATATGATACAGCTAGTCCGGTTCAAACGGTGGCCGGTAAAGACTTCTCAAACCCGTTAATGGCTGTCACTTTGCCAAAAAGTGAAAGAGATGAAGGGTCATCTTCAAGAAGAAAGTTACCACTTTCATTTAACCAGACAATCAGACAAAAAGTTAAAAAAGCCCAAAAAAATAAAGAGTTAGAAAACCTAATAACCCAGACTGTAGAAAAACTACTCAAACAAAGACAAGAAAAAAAGACAAACACATAAACCCAAGCCCACTACAAAGCCCAAGACGAACTTCTACTCTTAGTTCAAATAATTCAGATAATTTTGAAGACCCAATGCAATTTGCCCAAGACCCTGATGATAATGATTCAGGAGCAAGTTTTGATTCAATTGCATTACACAATTTAGACACATAAAATAAAAAAAAAAAAAATATATATATATATATATATATAATATATATATATAAATAAAATATATATTGTCTTGTAATATTAAAGAGGGATGCCTCTTTAGTCAAATATGTGAGTCCCACTTTACTCACTACCACACATGTGGAAAAACTGTTGGGACGCGTCTTATTAAAGTAAAAGATAAGATAGACAGAATTCAGATTCCAAGGACAATAATGCAAGAAGAAGGGACAATGACTTCACGTGACGATGGGGCCCAAATGTGTACCCGGCTGAAGTGATAAGATTCCCTTTTCCATTTGAAATCCGGAATTTGAAGTCCGAAGACTCCTATAAATATTAGACACTATCAGAAGAAGGAGATAAGAGAAAAAGAGCGAAAGAGCAAAAAAGAACAAAACACCTACAATCTGCAATTCCCAAATCCTCCCAAAAAAACCTTCCTCTTTTATTAAAAAAAAAAAAATAATAATAATATAAGTTCTTAGGCTTTGTTTTCAAGTTTTTTCAAAGTTATTTTGGAAGTCGTTCGGGTTTCCCGAAAGGGAAACTTCACTCTGTTCTAATAATGTAAGTTTTCATATTTAAGTTCTAGTAAACTTCCCATATATGTAAATTATGTGTGTTTTATGTAAATCATGTGTGATTATGACTATTTAATATTTTAAGTTTACAAATACTATCATGAATCTATATTACTTAGTATATGGTTAGTCTCTTAGCTTCTTAAAAATATCGATGGATTAACCTGTAAATTCCTAGGAAATTGTCAGGTTAATTGTTCTAAGAAAGAACTATGAATAACCAAATCCGGGGTGTGGTTAAAGAAGATTATTTTTAAGAACAAAGGCTAAGAGAAAGAGATGAACAGTAATAATAGATTCGTGAATGGACAGAGTCTATAAAAAAAAAAAAAAAAAAAAAAAAAAAAAAAGGGGAGTTAAACTAGAAACTAAAATGATAATTACATAACAGAACAAGAGAGTGAAGGAGTACTGAGTAGGACTACACAACATTAAGAGAAAACCCCCAACATTATCACTCTTTTTTGTCATTTCCTTAATTAACCTTATTATTGAAATATCGCCTTATCATTATTGAAATATCGCCTTATTTTATAATATCACCTTATTTTGGTATCAGAGCCTTAGATCTAAAAGACCTTATATGAGAAAAGACTATTATTTTAGAAAAACTTCTGCTATAAATAGAAATCTGTTTTATAATAGACAACTTTTAAAAGATATAAAAATTATAAGAAAGTTTTAGAAAATCATTTATATAAATTAGGATCAAGATTATCTTTAAGTTATACTTATAAAAATTCAGGAGAAATACTTAAAGTACTTAGAAAAACTCTTAAACAAGCTCATAGACAGAGTAGTGAAGAATTAGTACAAATAAAATTAGAAATAAAGGAAGTAACAGAAAGAATAGAGGTACGAAAAATAGTCCATATTACTATAATTGTGTAGGATAATATATGAGAAGACCACTTAAAAATACTAGAGAATATAAGAGAGTTAAAATACATTTGTTTAGTTTATATGTAACATCAGATAGACTGTTAAGAAATTTAGAAACAACTATTTCGATAAGCTCTAAAAAAGAAATAACTAATAAATTAGACAATATATTTTTCTTAGCTAGAATATTAGAAAAGAAATTAATAATACATCTTGAAACTAGAAATATCCAACTAAAAAATATTTTATGAAGCGTATGCCCTGTTTTTGGAGTGTAAGACTTCACAATAAAAGAAGGTATCAACATTTAGAAAAAAGAAAAAGATTAAAAAAAATAAAAGAATCTATAGAAGCTTGCATATATATATACGAAAACGAATTTTTTACACTAAAAGATAAATATTTCGAAGAAACAGAAAATAACGAAGAATATATAAGCTATTTAAAATGGGAAGTACAAGGACTTGAAAGAGAAATAGAGTTTGTGACTAAAAGAATAATAGTTTTCCAAGATTGCTGTAAAGCAACTACCTTAGGATAAAAATAATACATAGTAAAAATAGCTTCATCAAAGAATATAGACTATTTAGACTTACAGATCCAAACAGAAAAAAGATTCCAAAGAGTAAAACCAGATAGTACAATTAAGTGTAACTTCGGAAACGGAAATCATATTTTACATACAGAAGATACTCAATACAATACTTTAATAGACTTTATAATTAATCTTAGCGAAAAATTAAAAGAATCAAATAATAAAATTATAAAGATATTAAGCGAACAAGAAGAAATACAAAATAAGCAGAAACAGCTTTTTAGCAAAATAGAAAATAATCTAGACTTCTTAAAAGAACAAGGAATAGACTTAAATAGAAAATTAAACGAATTAAAAAATAAATCTAAAGAAGAAATTAGTAATACATTAATAATAAAGATACAAGAAATAAAAACAGAATTAGAATCGATAAAAGAAATAGTTCTTCATGATAAATTTAATAGAAGCAGAAACAAATAAAGAAGCACTAAAATTAATAGAAAAAAGAATTAACCTTCCATCAGACTATAAAGATTTTATCCCATCTTCAAAATCAGATCAAGTTATTATACAACAAAATAATATAATAATATCACTTTTATTATCATTAAATAATAAGATAGATAGAAACTATAAAGAAAATTTGAAAGTAAGATATAGATACAACTGGAATAGAAGAACTAATAGAAAAGCTAAATAAAATAGAAATTACTCCTCAAAAAGAAAAAATAATTAAAAAAGAACAGAAAAAATGGACATTTTTCCAACTAGATCAAGAGATAAAAGACCAGAACCTAGTTACACCCAGAATAAAATAAGTAATAACTTTATATCAAAAATATTAAATAGAAAAACAAGAGAAGAAAATAATCAACAATTAGGAGAAATAATAGACACAGATAAGGATATACAAATCTTTCAACAAAATCAATTAAAATTATTAAATCCAAAAGTACTATATAATACAAATTCAAAATCTCAATTATATAGACACTATAGAGAAGAACAATTATCAGTATTAGGAAAAATTCAGTATCTTTACCACTAGTAAACACTGAATCTATAAAAGAAATACAATATGCTAAAAAAGATCTAATGCATATAGGATTAGTAGTTATAGGAATTAAAGGATTAACTAGAAAAAATTTAGGAACAAAAGTATTAATTACTATATACGATAATAGATGGTCAGATATAAAAAAGGCAATTATAGGATTAACAGAAGTAGACATGACTAATAATGGAGGAATTTTCTATATAAGTCCAGACTTTATGATGAATTTAAATGAATTTGGAACTAAGATAAGAATAGGAATACAAACTAAAGGATATGAAGAAATGAGTAGTGGAAAAAATTTATTAATATGTGTAGGATTTCTAGGAAAAATGACAGATAATAGTAATACTAGATTTAAACTACAAATAAACGATGTAGTAGAAGTAATGGGAAATAAAGGGATAAAACTAATAAAACCAATAAAAATAGACCCTGAAGAATATGCAGGATTAGAATGGAAATTAGGAGACTTTAAAGAAAAAGAAGCATTAACACCAGATGCTCACTTAATATATACAAATTCTAAAGGAGAACCTTCAATAAGATTCACAGATTATAATTATGAAGCTCAGAAAGACTTGAAGAAGAAAGTACTATAGAAGAAATGCCTTTAGAAGGAATGAATATGGAAATAACATTAGAAGAAGATTATGCAGTAGATATAGCCATAGAAAAAGCAAAAGAAATATGCAAAGAGAATAATAATAGATTATTTACATGTAAAGGATGTAAATTAAAAGACTTAAACTTAGAACAAACAATATCTCATTTTAAAATATGTGAACAAAGAAATGATAATAAAGGATATAGATTAGAAAAAGATTTACAAGATAAATTAGATAAAAGCAATAATATAATGACACAAATACAAGACGAACAAGACGATGATAGTGAAATATCTGAATTAGAATCTATACTTAGTCAGAAAGAATTAATGGAAACAGCTAGTTCTAGTAGTCCATTTCAAAGAACAAATGAACAAGGTCATACTGCAGACAATAGCACAGGAAATATACCACGTAGAAGAGTATATAGACAAGGAGATACTCCAACAATAGAAGTAAAACCTATGGGAAAAAGAATGCCTATGAGAAGAACCAATAATACTCCAAGAAGGAGGAAGTAAAGGTAAAATCTTAAATATAGCAGCACATGATCCACAAAGGTGGAATTCAGTAATAGACTTATGGAAAGGAATAGTAGTAGCAGACTTTATAAAAAATTATACAGAAACAGATGCTGAAACCATGTACAAATACTTAGAAACATTTTTAGGAGAATCAACTAAAGCATTATGGGAAGCTTATAAAGTAGAATTCCCATCAGAATTTCAGTATTTAGTGTCATTAGGACCAAATCCTTATAACTTTACAAATAAAATACATACATTAATAACAGGAGAAGATCCAAATAGTGGATTATTAGCTCTACAACGAAATGCAGTAATAAAACTAGAACAATTAAGTATAAGTAATTGGTACTATATAAAGAAATTTTAAATGATTATTTTTATTATTGTACAATTAGTGGAAACGCTTTTGACCAAGACTTAGGTAAAAAATTATTTAATAAATTACCAGGAGCTTTAGGAAGAGAAATAGAAGAAAGATGGACTAAGAGAGACGGAGTAGCTCAAAACCCTCAAGCAAAATGGTCAATAGGACATAGAATACAACATATAATGGAAATACTACAAGAAAATGTACGAATCTACAAATACAAAAACAACTAAAACAAAATGAAATGAATTTCTGTAAAGATATAATATATACAACTCAAAGTTATGATAAAGATCAATATAAAAAGAAAAGATATAAAAAATATCATCCACAAAATAATAAGAGATATAATAGGAAAGGATATTTTCTTAGAAAACCTCAGCAAGAAAACCATATCTAAATAGAGACAGACATATATAAATATATATATATGGTCCAAGTTATTTTTAAACATGATAATTGATCGATATAAAACAATAAATTATGTACCTTGTATAAGCGAATGAAAAAAGAGAGTAGAGTAGAACAAAGAGGATCCAGAAGAGATTCTTTTATACTGGAAAATTCAGTTTTTGAATTTTGAGAAACAAATTGGAGGGACATGATAGTTAATTTTAGAGTTGCAATTTAATTATGCGACTGTTGTGAAAAATTCATTAATAGTTTTTTATTTCAAAATACTATTTTTAACGTATGTGCGCCTCACATGTGTAGTTTAAGATTATGGTCAATTTATATTTAAACGTAATAATTGATTGATGTAAATAATAAAGGGGTAACCCATCTGTGGCCCCCTTAAGTTGGCACAAAGTTTCACGTAGACACTTTAACTAGACGATGTTTATTTTAGACAACTCATGTAGAATTTTGTTATGTTATTTTGACACTTTTTGCTTATATGATATAGGCCAAAGTCATATGCGGCCACTCATACTTGTCCCGATTATTCATTTAGATACATCAACTAGACGTACTACCTATTGAACACTTCAACCATTTTGAATTTGAACCATTTGAACATTTTTTCGAGAATAAACAAAAAATAGAGGATGTGTGAAATACACTCGCGCTGACATGTCAATTTGACCAATCAAATAATGACATGTGTTATTTTTTAATCCAAAAAATTATTTAAACATTATATTATAAAGTAAAAAAAATGAAAAAAAAAAGTAAAACCTAAACTTCCCTGCCTTCAACTGGAACAAAACATACATTTCCTCTAACTCCATTAATGGCTACCCTCCCCTCCCTGTACAGTTCCATCTTTAACCCGACAATTTTTTTTTTAATCAGCTTTTTTATTAATTATAACTTTTTACTTCATCTCGTTTTTAGGTAGAGAAAGATGCGAAAAGAATCTCTTCGAAAAATTTATAAATGAAAGAAAATGCTAAGAATTTTGAAACCATTAGAATGGTGGGGGAAGAAGATAACCACTGATACTAAGAATTTTGAAATCATTAGAATGATGGGGGAAGAAGATAACCACTTGTGTATGGGTATGGGGGTCGGGGTGGGGTTGATAGAAATAGGGAAGAAGAAGAAGACAACTGTTCTTCTTCTTTTTTGTTAATTTTTTTAAAAAAATTAACTTAGGGGTATAAATTAAGAGAAAAAAAAAAGAAAAATATTATTTTTAATTAATTAACGCGCTCAAGGAAAGTGAATTACACGTTTTTTGTCATGTCAGCATTTTGTGCCTAATAGGAATGACTTTTGAACAAATAAAGTGTTCAATTGGCACAAGGATTAATTGAGGTGTCTAAATAAATTATGCGGACAACTTTGAGTGGCTGGAGATGACTTAGGCCTATGATATAATAAGTGTGACACATTCATTGTATGCGCGTGAGAGGCTTATTTAACTATTTTTTTATTTTTATTTTCTTCATATTTTCCCCATTTTCAGCAATTTCTTCCCAAACTCAAACTCCCTCCATGGAGAAAAAGATCTGATGGAGTGACAAATAAAACAACGAATTCCAGCAGTAGAGGGTTTCCTCAAATGTGAACACATTCTCTTATTTTGTTTCTCTTCTTTCTCCTCTATTTAGTTTGATAAAAAAGAACAAATATCTTATGTCTAATTTTTCTAGACTTTGAAGCATTTAAAAAGAAGTAGATATTAATGGAGGAAAGCACATCACATCGCCTTTTTCCTTTCTTTATATAACTGATCTACAATTCTACATTCAGGCTGTAAAAATTTTAAGAAATTACCGATTATTAAAAAGTTAGAAAATCTTTAAGAAATTAATATTTAGTATTGGAGAACTCAGATTAAACGTCAACATAAGAATTGCATTGTTGGGAATAAAACAAATTAATTTTGGATTAAAAAAATTTGGTGGGGATTGTGGTTGTTTCTGCAAAAGTATCTTGAAGAAGATAGGATGCAGGGGAGGATACAGGGTTGCAGGGGAGGGGTAAAAAAGATTTTAAAATAGTTTAAATATTTAGGTAAAATGCTACATATTATTTATTCATTGGATGGTTTTTCTTAAATTTAAAATTCATTTTAAAGTTATTTTGAATACAAATGACAAATGTCCAAATTTAATTCGCTACTTTAAACGTCAGCCCCAAGTGTAATGCATACACTCATAATATTTTTACTGATTATAAAAAAGTATCAAAACATTAAAACTCTACTTGAGGTGTTTAAAATGAACAAGGTCCTCTTAAAGTGTTTAAGTGAATATTGATGTCAAATTTAGAGGGTCACCTTAAAATGTCTAAGTGTATGTAACGACCTGTTTAGTCGTTTTGAGCAGCAGATTTTATTTCTGGAAAAATTGGCTGAGGCAACGGACCCCACGACGGACCGTCACAGGCAAGACGGACCGTCGCAGGGTCTCGTTTCCGCATACTTAGAAATTCTGAAATTGGGTACTGAAAATCGACTCTCTGTAATCTGTGACGGACCTGCAGGACGTGCCGTCACATCCACGACGAGCCGTCGTAATCTCCCGTTGCAAAACACTTCAACTCTTGAGAATTTGGTACAGGAAACGAGTCTCTGATCGTCATGACGGAGGTGCAGGACGGACCGTCACAGGTGTGACGGACCGTCATAGCCCACTTGAGTTCGAAGGGGCTGCGACGACCTGTGTGACGGACCGTCGCAGGCACGACGGGCCGTCACAGGTTGCGCAAGTCCCAGGCAGAATCGGATTTCTTCACACGTTTTAAGGGACGTTTTGGACTATTCTTTTCTTAATTATAAAGTTAGAGGGTTAATATTAATAAGTCTAATTACTTGGGGGTTAAAAGAGGTAACCTTAAGTTAATTAGTGGGTTTTATTGTCTTCTTTTACACTTAATTATATGTTAATTAGGGTAAAAGAAAGAGGGTTTGAACAAAAGAAAACAGAAAGAACAAGAAAGAGAGGGAGAGCAGTCGATCAAAGAGGAGAGAACAAGGCTTTGGGAAAAACTCTTGCTTGATCACTAATCTTCGGTGGAGGTAGGTTATGGTTTCTTTTACGATATTCGTAGTGAACTCTTAATAGTGAATGATATGTATTGATAGTATTGTAAACCCTGCTATGTGTTTAATTGTATGCTTGCATGATTGTGATTATGAAATTGTGATAAACTAAGCATGATGAAGTTATTGAATCCTAAATCTTGAAAGGAAACCCTAATTCACTTGTTAATGATGATGCCTTAGTGTAAAAGAAGGCTTGATATATTATATAATGAGATTGATGATGCCTTAGTATAAAAGAAGGCTTGATATATTATATAATGAGATTGATGATGCCTTAGTATAAAAGAAGGCTTGATGAATTAGGGGATCGGGTGCCACGTTCCTGTACCAGGATAGAATGAGGATCGGAGTGTCACGTTCCGACACCAGGATAGTATATGGATCGGGTGCCACGTTCCGGTACCAGGATAGAATGAGGATCGGAGTGTCACGTTCCGACTCCAGGATAGTATATGGATCGGGTGCCACGTTCCGGTACCAGGATAGTATATGAGGATCGGAGTGCCACGTTCCGGCACCAGGATAGAAATAGAGGAGCGGAGTGTCACGTACCGACACAAGAGGAAGAAAGATAATGAATCTTGAAAGATAATGAATATACTCAATCTAATGAACCCAATTCCCAAATGAGTATGGTATTGAGGCTTGAGTCCTCATGTGTGAACTTAGTGGAAATTGTTAATGATATAGTACTTGTTGTTGCTACATGTTAAGCATCATAGTTGATTTTATGTTATTACTTGATATATATTATCTTCTATTTTGAGTTGGCCGATGATACTTACTCAGTACTTGTGGTTGTACTGACCCCCTACTTTTATGTTTTCTTCTTTGTTATTTGTGGAATGCAGCAAACGTTCCGTCGTCTTCAACTCAACAGTAGATCTAGCCAGTCTTCACTTCATCGGAAATTCAGGGTGAGCTAATGCGTCTAGCTTGGACTGGATCTTCTTCTTCAAGTCTTGATGCCTTGAACTTCCGGCATGGACTAGCTAGTATTTGTTTTAGCTTCTTAGACAGTTTTAGTTTAGCAATTTGAGATAGATGTTCTTGTGATGATGACTTCCAGATTTTGGGGATAATAATAATAGTTTTGAATTGTTTTTATTGATGAGTTAAGTCTTCCGCACTATTTTCTGTTGATATAAATTGAAATGTTAAGGTTTAGATTGGTTGGTCGCTCACATAGGAGGGTGAATGTGGGTGTCAGTCGCGTCCCCGATTTGGGTCGTGACAGTGTAGTAATACCTAATTATGATAATTTGTAATATTATAGAGATTGTAGTTCACTAGTAAAACAAAGATTATAAAAATACTAATTCTAGCACACGTGTGACTCATACGAGTAGTCTACGGACTTATATTGAAAATGCTTGATGTAAATAAAAAATAATGTACCTTATACAAGAGAGTTTAAAAAGACAATAGAGTAGAACAATGAGGATCGAGAAGCCGTTCTTTCACTCCAAATAATTATTTCTTGAATCTTGAAAACTAATATCCTCAATTTAAACAAATTGGAGGAACATAAAAATAGTTAATGTTTCCTCTCTTATTTTATTCAATTCACTTATGAGAGATAGCGTTGTCATTTAATTATGTGACTTGTGATTATTTCACTAATATAAAAATAATAATTATAGTGTATGTGTGTCTTGCATATGTAGTACACGATTATGATCAAATTATATTTAAATTTAATAATTGCTCAATGTAGATAGTAAACAATGTACCATATACAAGAGAGTGAAAAAATAGAATAGAGCAGAACACCGAAGATTGAGAAGAGATTTTTTTAAACTGAAAAATCAGTTCTTAAATTTTGAAAAGTTAAAAGAGATTGGAGGGGCATAAATAAAGAACTTTTCTTTTCTTTCTTTTATTTACTCTACTTATGACATATATAGTTGCAATTTAATCATGCGATTCTTATGAAAGTTTCATTAACAATTTTTTAAAATTAAAATACTAGTTTAGTGTACTAGCGTCTCGCACGTGTAGACTATGATAATAGTCAAACTTCTATTTAAACGTAATAATTGCACGATGTAAATAATAAGCATAAGTATAGTAATTACATAATTATGATGATTTGTAACATTATAGATATTGTAGGTCACTGGTAAAAACATATTATAAAGATATTTTTTATACTAAATTTTTTTTTGACCAAACTAATTCATTATATAAAGCAATTTATCAAAATAATATATTTTTCTAAAATTTTACAAAACTAATATAAACGTATTTCACAGTTACGTTTTAAGATATATTTTATTTTTTAAAAGCTGACAGCGTTAGATTGATACACGTTACTCAGGGTAACGTTTACTCCTAAACGTTACTCACAGTAACGTTTTAAGAGTTAAACGTTACTCAAAATGACGTTTTAGGAGTTAAACGTTACTCAAAATAACATTTTAGGAGTAAAACGTTACTTACAGTTACGTATATCAATCTAACGCTGTTAATTTTTTAAAAATGAAATACACCCTAAAATATTACTGTGAAATACGTTCATACTAGTTTTATAAAATTTTAGAAAAATATATTATTTTGATGAATTGCTTTATATTATGACTTGCTTTGGTCAAAAATTCCTAAAAAACAGTTCTTCAAAAGTGACATCCTCACCATTAAAATAGATTGGAGGGATATAAATAAAGTTCATATTTCTTATAAAAATAATAAACAATATACCTAAGACAGTGCTATCATATTTCACAGTTACCAAAACAAGTTGTTTTGTGTTTAATCACATTTTAAAAATAGTTAGTGGCGTCAAGCAAGTGAACCACAACAATATCATATCTCACAAGTAAATTTATAAATCTGTCAAAATTATGCACAGATTTTGTTCATTCTCGCGAAGATAGATAGAATATTTTCAAATACTTTATTAATAAAAAACGTAATAAAGTAAAATTTATTAAAATGATTTAAGATTATCCTAAATGTAGAGTTTTCAAAGATCTACAAGAAAAATTCATGATTAACGATAAACATCATTCTCATTGTATAAACACCATGTAGAAATGAAATCGATAAAAGATGTGCAAGAAAAACTCAGAACATTCAAAGATGAGTTTGTGTAAGTAATTACCACCATTGTATCTGTCAATCAAGAATCTTTACAGAACAAAGAACAACATGGAGAAAAAAGATCAAAGATTATTCACTATTAAAAATAAATAAGAAAAAAGCTAGTTGATAAACAATGTATTTTATATGAGTTCGGAACTTAAAAAGTAAAAAAAATTAACAAAAATTTCAAAACGGTAAATGAAATTTTTTAAAACCAAAATGGTAAAATCGCTTACGAAGTAGCGATTTTTTCCGCCGAAAAAAACAAAATCGCTGCTATAGCAGCTATTTGTAAAATTTGTTTTATTTATAAAAAAAACAAATCGCTGCCAACGAACCGATTTTCAAAATCAATTTTTTTAATTATTATTTTAATAAATTGATGCAAAACCAGCTATTTTATAATTTGTTTTTAATTTTTTTAATAAAAAATCAAATCGCTGCCTTTACACTTATTTTTTTTTTTTAATTTTTAAGTAAATCACCGCGATTTACTGAATTTTATTTTTATTTTTTTTAAATAAATCGCTGCATTGGCTTATGATTTTTTTTTTAGTTTTAAGTAAATCGTTGCCAGTGCAGCGATTTATGAGAGTGTTTTAATTTTTTTTTTAATTTTTAAATAAATCGTTGCACTGGCAGTGATTTACCAAATTTTTATTTTTATTTTTATTTTTAAAAAAACCGCTCCAAAAAATAAATCCCGCTTATTTTCTAATTGTGTAGTAAAAATTCTGCAACTTTTTTTCCAATTTACTCCAAAAAAAATTTTAAAATATTTTTGAAGTTAATCACATGTCAACTTTAAAAAAAATATCACATGTCAAATTCTTAGAAAAAAATTCATATGTCAAACTTTTACAAAAAAATTCACATGTATTTATAAGAAATAATGTCAAAGTCACATGTTACATTATTATTTTCTTATAAATTGATTGAATTGTTCATTCAAATTGTATTGTAGTTTTTCAATTTTCCAAAACTTTTAAAAGTCTTTTCTCTAAAAAGTGAGTTTGAATTTATTTTATTTTTGATTTATTTAACTAATTTTATTCTTTTATATGATATTGTGGATATATTCATCTTTTGATACTTATATTAATGTTAATATTTATTTTTATTTTTTGTGTATAGATATGCATCCGTCAAATCTATACGTATATCCTGGTCCAGTAGAGCATGATGTATTAAAAATTCAAGTTTATCATCGTTCCGAAGGAATTTGAAATGGTAGCTTAAAAGAAGAGAAGTCTTGCTTATATACGCGTCGCGGTGATATTGAATTTTGGCAACATATAAAATATCATCCATTTCATTCTCGCATTCGTCAGTATTTTAAAAATTGTGGATTTAAAGGATTTCTTGATGTAGGATGTGTGTCATATGACTCCGAATTAATTTCTGCTTTAATTGAAAGGTAACGTCCAGAAACACATATTTTTCACATGCGAACTGACGAGACTACCATAACTTTACAAGATGTTGAAATTTTATTCGGAATGGTAATAAATGGTAGTCCTATAATTTTAAGTGGAGCTAATGCTTTAGGGATTATAGGTAGACAAGAAATGATGTTTGATTAACGGGATGGTTACCCGATAATAGTTGTTTTTCTGGTGTTAGTAGATTGTTAACATATAAATTGATTGAGTATATTGAAGGTTTGAATGGTATTACTGATCACTCAACTGATCATGAAGTGCAACAAAGATTTAGATTATATTTATTATAGTTATGTGGTGGATCAATATTTTCGGATAAATCTAATAATAAGATTAATTTGGACATTTTGATTGACATGAGAAATTTAGATGTAATGTCAACACAAGCATGGAGAGCAGCCGCATTATCATATTTGTATAATTGCTTATGTCGTGCATCAATGAAAAAATCAAATGAAGTTTGTGGATTTCTCTCTTTATTGCAAGTATACATATTTTTTAATTAAATATTTTTTATATACTAGTAATATGCATTTTTAAATTTAAGTGTATTCTACGTAATGGTGAATTTTATTTATTGTAGATTTGGACATGGAAACGAATTATTCCCCTGCAATCATTGGCAAAACCTCTAAGGACCAATCAACTTGAGGCTTCAACTGCGCTTGCACGTAAATGGACGTAACGTAGAAATAATCAAAATGAGGCACAAACTGTAATCGGTGTGATTAGAAATGTACTAGATAATCTAACTAATGAACATGTATTTAATATTATTAGTATTTTAAACTATTCTTATTTTTATTTCATTAAAAAAATATGTTTGGTAGGTCTTTAAATGAGGCACTTATGTTTCACTAACCAAGAAAATTATGTGAATAAAATGAGATATGCATAGATTCTTGGTAAGTCCTTAAAAGTAAGACATTATATGACATAATGGTATAAAAAAATTATTTTGTAAGATTGTTCATCTTCATGTATATATTTGTTCTTATTTTTCTGCGAATGTTATTTTTATAGTTATCTTACTTAAATATTTATTTATAGTTTATTTGGCAACCTTATTCGGAAGATGTTATTAATGGATTGCCTGAGTAGTATCGGTCAGGACAACATATCTGGATGGCACAGGTGCCACTTATTTAAGGAATTTATCGTGAGTGGCACATGGTTGATCGTGTTGTGAGACATTTTGGTTATTTACAACATATTTCTGGACCTTGTATCCAATTTTTCGAATATCATTTTAAGCATGATAAACGATCCAAAATAAAAGAAGAAGATATAGATGCATTTAACTACACACAATATTTATGGAAACAACGTCAAAATCGTATTGTCACGCTTAATATTGTGTGTAGTTAAATGCATCTATATCTTCTTGTTTTATTTTGGATCGTTTATCACGCTTAAAATGATATTCGAAAAATTGGATACACGATACAGGAATATGTTATAAATAACGAAACTGTCTCACAAAACGATCAACCACGTGCCACTCACGATAAATTACATAAATAAGTGGCACCTGTGCCATCCAGACATGTTGTCCTGACCAACACTACTCAGACAATCCATTGATAACATCTTCCGAATAAGGCTGCCAAATAAACTATAAAAAAATATTTAAGTAAGATAACTATAAAAACAACATTCGCAGAAAAATAAAAATAAAATATGTACGTGAAAATGAACAATCTTACAAAATAATTTTTTTGTACCATTATGTCATATAATATCTTACTTTTAAGGACCTACCAAGAATCTATGCATATGTCATTTTATTCACATAATTTTTTTGGATAGTGAAACATAAGTGCCTCATTTAAAGACCTATCAAACATATTTTTATTTAAAATGGAATAAAAATATGAATAGTTTAAAATACTAATAATATTAAATATCTGTTCATCAGTTAGATTGTCTAGTGCATCCCTAATCACACTGATTACAGTTCGTGCCTCATTTTGATGATTTCTATGTCGCGTCCATTTACGTGCAAGCGCAGTTAAAGCTTCAAGTTGATTGGTCCTTAGAGGCTTTGCCAATGGTTATAGGGGAATAATTCGTTCCCATGCTCAAATCTACAATAAATAAAATTCACCATTACGTAGAATACACTTAAATTTAAAACTGCATATTACTAGTATATAAAATGTTTAATTAAAAAATATGTATACCTGCACTAAAGAGAGAAATCCACAAACTTCATTTGATTTTTTCGTTGATGCACGACATAAGCAATTATACAAATATGATAATGCAGCTGCTCCCCATGCTTGTGTTGACATTACATCTAAATTTCTCATGTCAATCAAAATGTCCAAATTAATCTTATTATTAGATTTATCCGAAAATATTGATCCACCACATAACCATAATAAATATAATATAAATCTTTGTTGCACTTCATGCTCAGTTGAGTGATCAGTATACCATCCAAACCTTCAATATGCTCAGTCAATTTATATGTTAACAATCTACTAACACCACAAAAATAACTATTATCGGGTAACCATCCTGTTAATCAAACATAATTTCTTGTCTACCTATAATCCCTAAAGCACTAGCTCCACTTAAAATTATAGGACTACCATCAATTACCATTCCGAATAAAATTTCAACATCTTGTAAAGCTATGGTAGCCTCGTCAGTTCGCATGTGAAAAATATGTGTTTCTGGACGCCACCTTCCAATTAAAGCAGAATTTAATCTGGAGTCATACGACACACATCCTACATCAAGAATTCCTTTAAATCTATAATTTTCAAAATACTGACGAATGTGAGAATGTAATGGATGATATTTTATATGTTGTCAAAATTCAATATCACCGCGACACATATATAAGCAAGACTTCTCTTCTTTTAAGCTACCATTTCAAATTACTTCGAAACGATGATAAACTTGAATTTTTAATACATCGTGCTCTACTGGACCAGGATATACATACACATTTGACAGATGTATATCTATACACAAAAAAAATAAAAAAATATTAACATTAATATAAGTATCAAAAAATGAATATATCCATAATATCATATAAAAGTATAAAATTAATTAAACAAATTAAAAATAAAATAAATTCAAACTCACCTTATAGAAAAAAGACTTTTAAAAACTTTGGAAAATTGAAAATCTAGAAAAGGCTTTTAAAAACTTTGGAAAATTGAAAAACTACATACAAATTGAATGAACAACCAATTTATAAGAAAATAATAATGTAATATGTGACTTTGACACTATTTCTTATAAATGCATGTGAATTTTTTTTGTAAAAGTTTGACATGTGAATTTTTTTTTTGTAAAGTTGACATGTGAGTAACTTCAAAATTAAAAAAAAATAAAAATTGGAGTAAATGGAAAAAAAATTGTAGAAATTTACTACACAATTAGAAAATAGGCAAGATTTATTTTTTGGAGCAGTTTTTACAAAAATATTTTAAAAAAATTCGTAAATTTCTGCCAATCCAGCGATTTATTTAAAAATTAAATAACTCCCATAAATCGCTGCAAGTGCAACAATTAACTTAAGTTTTTTTTAAAAAAAAAAGCATAAATCAAGGCAGCGATTTACTTAAAAAAATTCAGTAAATCACAGCGATTTACTTAAAAATTAAAAAAAATAAGTGTAAAATCGCTGCCTTGGCAGCGATTTACTAAAAAAAATAAAAAAAATTCATTCAAAATTGATGCCTTGATTTTAAAAAAAATTGATTCAAAATCGTTGTCTTGATAGCGATTTGATTTTATTTTATTTTTTAAAAAAGCCAAAAAATAATTTTTAAAAAAATTATCGTAAAATTGCTGGTTTTGCAGCGATTTATTAAAAATAATCAAAAAAATTGATTTTGAAAATCGCTGCCTTGGCAACGATTTGTTGGATTTTTTTTAAAAATAAATTTTACGAATCACTGCTATAGCAACTATTTTGCTTTTCCTGGGGACAAAATCGCTACTTTGTAAGCAATTTTACCGTTTTGGTTATATAAAAATTCATATACCGTTTTTAAAATTTTTGTTAACATTTTTCACTTGTAGACTCTGGACTCTACTTTATACAAGACCCGTGAAAAATGAGAGTAACGTAGAACAAAGAGGATTCAGAAGATTTAATTCTTGAATCTTGAAAAGTTAAAGCAGATTGGAATGACATAAATATAATTAATATTTCATTTCTTCTTTAATTCAATTCACTCATGATTGATCTTTTGCAATTAATTATTTGACTATTGTAAGGAATTTACTAATATTTTTAAAATTAAAATTTAGTGTACGTATGTCTCGCACGTGTATCTAAGATTATGATCGAACTTATATTTAAATGTAATAACTGCTCGATGTAAATAATACACGTAAGTAGTAACTACGTAATTATGGTAAGTTGTAAAATTATAGATATTGTAACTAGTTCACTAGTAAAATAAGATTATAAAAACACTAGTTTTAGCGTACGTGCGCCTCACACGTATAGTCTCGATTATGATCAAACTTATATTAAAATGATCAAAATAAATTATAAACAATGTATATTATACAAGAAAATGAAAAAAAAAGAGAGTAAAGTAGAACAAAGAAGATTGAGAAGAAGTTTTTTTTATACTAAACAATCAATTCTTGAATCTTGAAAAGTAATATCCTTACCGTTAAAACATATTGGAAAGACATAAATATAATTAATGTTTCTTTTCTTCTTTTTCACTTCACTTGTGAGAAATAGAGTTGCAATTTAACTATGTGATTCTTGTGTAGATTTTACTAATAATCTTTTTTATATAAAATACTAGTTTCAGCATACGTGTCTCACACGTGTAGTCTATAATTAAGGTTAAAGTTATATTTAAGCATAATAACTAGTCTATGTAAATAATATACTATGTACCTTAAACTAGTGAGTGAAAAAAGTGGACGTGAAAAACAATTCTTTATACTGAAAAATCAGTTCTTGAATCTTGAAAAGTTAAAGTAGATTGGAGGGACAAGAATATAGTTAATGTTAGAGTTGAAATTTAATCATGTAACTCTTGTGAAGATTTCACTAACAATTTATCATTATTTAAATACTAGTTTTAGTGTATGTGTGTCTCGCACGTGTAGCCTATGGTTATGATCAAATTTATAGTTAAACGTAAGAATTGCTCGATGTAAAATAATAAAAGTAATTGCAGTAATTACATAATTATGATAAGTTTTAATATTATAGGAATTGTAGTTCACTAGTAAAACAAAGATATAAAAATACTAGTTTTAGCACACATGTAGTCTATATAGTCAAATTTATATTTAAATGCTCGATGTAAATAATAAATAGTGTATCCTATACAAGAGAGTGAAAAAAAGAGAGTAGAGTAGAAGGTTTTTTAATCTTGAAAACTAATATTCTTACCGTTAAACAGATGGGAGGAACATAAATATAGTGAATGTTTCTTTTCTTGTTTTATTC
The DNA here is from genome assembly GCA_027705065.1 of Solanum peruvianum. Lineage (NCBI taxonomy): Eukaryota > Viridiplantae > Streptophyta > Magnoliopsida > Solanales > Solanaceae > Solanum > Solanum peruvianum. The sequence goes on along the minus strand of JAKWJD010001766.1, from coordinate 59,849,256 downwards.
ACTTCAGTTATAAAAGATAGAGTTGCAATTTAATTATGTGACTCTTGTGAAGATTTCACTAGTATAACAATAATAATGTTAGTGTACGTGCTCCTCGCACATGTAGGGTGTGTTTGGTATGAATGAAAATGTTTTCCTAGAAAATGTTTTCCTGGAAAACAAGTAGATTTTAGACTTATTTTCTCATGTTTGGTTCCTTAGTAGAAAATATTTTTCTGGAAATGATTTTTAGTGTTTGATTTATGAATGAAAAATGTTTTTGAGAGACATCTTTATTTTTACTAGAGTAGAAAATAATTTATGAAATTGAAAAATATTTTTTAAAAACAATTTTTATTTGAGATGGTGATGGAGGGAGTAAGAGTGAAAAAATAAAAATTTTGAACTTTATATTATTTATAAAAAACAAAATTAATTTTTTGGGGGGGTTGGGGGTGGATGGGGGCTGGCCGGGGGGTGGGGGGAGGGAGAGGGAGGGAGGAGTTTAAAAATAAAAATTTGAAGTTGAAATTATATTTTTTTTTGGGGGGGGGGGGGAGTTGGCCGGTGGTGGGTGGGTGGGGGTCAGAGTGGGTAAAAAGATAAAATTTTATTTGAATTTTCTTTTAAATTGTTGTTTTTTCCAAAAAAAATAATTTAAAATTGGAGGAGAGTTTTGAAAAATATTTTCCTTAATTTTTGAAGGGAGGCCATTTTTCTTAATTTTGAGGAAAATGAGTTCATTTGAAAAATGTTTTCCAAAACTTTTGTCCCCTCGTAATTCATGATTATGGTCAAACTTATATTTTGAATATAATAGTTGCTCGATAAAATAAACATTGTACCTTTTACAAGAGAGTGAAAAAAAAAAGTAGAGTAGAAAAAAGAGGATTGGAAGGAGGTTCTTTTATACGGAAAAAAAAGGTTCTTGAATCTTTGAAAAGTTAAAATAGATTAAATGGACATAAATATAGTTAATGTCTTTTCTTTTTCTATTCACTTCACTTGTGACAAATAGAGTTTCAATTTAATTAAGTGACTCTTGTGATAATTTCACTAACAACTTTATATTAAAATACTCATTTTAACGTACGAGACAGTGTGTCTCGCACGTGTAATCTACGGTCACGATCAAACTTATATTAGTCATTATAAACAATAGAGAATGTCTACAATAAAGAATGTCCTTTATACAAAAGAACAAAAAAGAGTGTACAAGAAAGTGAATTACTATAACAGTTTCCTAAAAGCTCCATTCTTATAACACTAGCATTGTGGCTTTGAAAAAAATCATCCACAAACTAAAGTTGAGTGCCATTTACTGTCAAGCAAAATCTAAGGAAATGTAGTAGTTGATTATACTCAAATGTTTGACAGATGAATTGTATCAAGAAATTAAAAACAAACTAAGAAGCATATGCAGAATGGTAGCTCAAACAGATTATCACAAAACAGAAACTGAAAACAGAATATCACACAACTATGAATTATAGTATTTTGTATAAGCAGAATATCAATGTCTTCATTCAGTTCATTGGAGCGTCTCCATCTTCATCAGTAGCATCTTGATCAGTAGCGTCTTCATCTTGATCAGTAGCGACTTGATCAGTAGCGTCTTGATCAGTAGCGTCTTCATCTTGATCAGTAGCGTCTTCATCTTGATCAGTTGTCTCTCCATCTTGATTCGTTGTGCCTTCATCTTGATCAGTAGCGTCTCCATCTTGATCAGTTGTGCTTTTATCTTGATTCGTTGTGACTTCATCTTGATCAGTAGCGTCTCCATCTTGATCATGTTTATTCGTCCTGAGAAAGTCGAGCAGTATCCCCTCCGTCTCGAGCAGTTGTATCTCCATCGTGATCAGTTGCACCCTCATCTTCGTCCGTTCTGCCTTCATCGTGATCAATTCTAACTCCATCCTGAACAGTTTCTTTTCTATATCTCGTCTATTACCATCTCCTGCATCTTCATCAGCATTAGCGCCTAAATCTTGTTCATTAGGATCCTCTTCATTACCATCTCCATCTTCATAAGCATTTTGCTCAATAACGCCCAAATCTTGATCATTAACATCTCCATCTTGATCAACATTTTGCTCATTAACGCCCAAATCTTGATCATTAGCATCTCCATATTGATCAACATTTTGGTCATTAGCGCCCAAATCTTGATCACTAGGAACCTGTTCATTAGCACCTCCATCTTGTTCATTAAGATGAAGCAATGTTACATCATTCCAGCAAATAAGCTCCTCCCTGCCACAAAAATACTCGTTCGAATGAAACACCTTACAATTCATGTCACATATATGTAATTAGAAACTTACAATCTCATATCATTAGCATCTCCATCTTGATTATCATTTACCCCTAATTCTTGATCAACATTTTGCTCATTAGTGCCTTCATTCGACAAACTAACTTCTCCCCTGCCACAAAAATACTCATTTGTATTAACCCTTATACCGCATATGTGTAATTACAGTCTCAATTTGTAATTACAAACTTACCATTTCATACACAAGATTCGAGCAAGTGCCATCTGAAGAAATCATTAATTCAGTATTTAATAACAAAATCGTTATGCTCATGAAAACAAAATGATCTATATAAGCTAAGAATTAATCACAATTCATGAAACAGATATGAACAGAAGAATCTAAAAAATTGAAATTAGTAGCATTAGTAGATGCAGAGTGAGAATCCATACAAGAAGAGGGATTTCGTCGTCGGAGAATGCAACTCGAGTTGTGCATTCATGGCAATGGATGAATTGAGTAGAAGCCATTCTTCCACAAAAAAAAAAAATTGAGTAGAAGACAAATATCGATAAAGAATGGGAATGACAAGAGAATGTTGATATTTATATATAGAAAGGCCACTTCTTGATTCTTGAATTTACCGTTACTTCAGAAAAGGAGGGAAAATCTGAAATTGCTTCAAATTGAACAAATTTTCCACTTAGAAAGAAAAATAATACTGTCCGTTTAAAAAAGAATGATCTGTTTCACTTGACACTGAGTTTAAAAAAATAAATCAGACTTTTGAATCTTGTCGTCCTAAATTAAAGTTACGTGAGATGTACAAAACTGCCCTTTAATCTTCTGGCCTAAAATATGCTACGTGGAAAGTTAAAATTAAAATGTTACTAAAACAAGAAAAATGTTATTATTTTTTAAACGGAAGGAGTTATTTTTTTCGCCCCTTAAGATGATTTTATAGTTTAATTCTCCAAGACTTCTTTTGCATCCATATATATAAAAATAATATTAAATTTCCGTGGAGATATAAAATTTACTGAAACTATAGTTATTCGATGTGATTAAGTAAATTATAGTTAAGGAAACTCATTATATTTTAACTCTTAGTTATTTTTAAATTTTTTGCTCTAAATATAATGTATGAGTTTTCCTAATTAAGCAATTATCTTTTCAAAAGAAAACAAATCATAAATAGGGATTATAAACTAAAATATTTATTAGGAAATGATAAATCGAAAATTTATGATTAATTTGTTTCTTGATAAATTAAATAAATAAAATGCCACATGAGATGGAATGGAGGGAGTGGGACATTTCTCTTTTCTAAACCTACTATTTATTTTATTCTTTTCTTTAGTGCAATTTATTTTTACTATTTTCATTTTATCTCTAATAACATTATTTGTTGAGGTAAAAAATGATTCTTTTATAAGGAAAGAGAAATTGAAAAGTTAAGGTAGAATTTTCATCCGTATACATCTAAAGGGTAATTATTTAAGTGGGTGTTTTCTTTCAATTTCTCATTTTAGTCAGTATTAGTTAAGTAATTTTCTAAAGATATTGAATTTAATATTTGACGTGAAATTATTTGGTAGGAGATTTTACTCCAACGCGAGACTTTTTGATGTCGAATTAATCAGTCCCAAAATAAATATAGAATCTTAAGTGGAAAAAAGACTTTTTTTGTCTTCAAACCATTTTCCAATTAGGCTTGTGCACGGTTGGATTTCTTTTCCTGGCCTTCATGTTACACGTCAATATAGTAATATGTTATTTCCTCTGTTTTAAAAAGAATGATCATATTTTATTTTTACTTTTCTTAAAAAAAATGAACTATTTTCTTTTTGGCAACACTTTAACTTTAATTTTTCATGTGACATGTTTTAGACCACAAGATTAAAGAACATTTTGGTACATTTGACATAACTTTAATTAAGAAGTATAAGATTAAAAAGTCTTGTTATTTTCTTAAACTCTGTTTTAAATCAAACTAGACCATTCCTTTTAAAAGGAGAGAGTATATATCACGTTGAGATAGGATTAGTGGTGAATGGGGATACACATTGCTTAAGGTAGTATTATTCTTTGTTATCACAAATCGTTTTGATAAAGTATATAACTTATAAGAATAATATGTAATATGATATATTAATAATAAAAATATTAATTCATATTAATTATGATTACATTAGTTATATTGAAATTATTTTTTATATATTGTTTAATTAAGCGTATTAAAAGTAATATTAATTGCATACATATTTTTTTTAAATAAGGTTTATATAAATATTATCCACAATATATGGTGACAAGGATGTTTAATCATGATGCATGTATTAAAATCCTCTTGCATTGTTAATATCATAATTTCTCATGTATTAGTTATACATAACATAATATTTAAATAGAATATATAAATAGTATTTGTATTAATTGTACATAAAATTTTAAAAGTGTACCGAACAAAGAAGTGGTGAATCATAATTTTCGTTCAAGAGGTTTGAAAAATAAAAGTACAAACGTATAAATAAATCTTTAGAAATGGAATCCTTAAATTCTTTTGGATTTGAAGCCACACTTTTAGCACACTTTTTTTAACAATAAAGAGACAGAACTAAAACTTAAAAAAAAAGATAAAAAATTATCTTAAGGTTACTAGCCAATGTGCCATGGTTTCTCTTTGTCACTAAGGGCTTCAAAATAAAAAAATTATCTTACATATACAGGAAAGTTTTTTATCTAGGAGGTTCAGGTGAACCCCTGAATCTCACATGGGTCCGCCCCTAAAATAAAGTAGGAAAACTTTCACATATAACCGCTTAAAAATAATTAATTACTCTTTATAGCTACAGTTTGATGATTATAATTTCTAGCTACATGTTATATGGAGGAGAGAGGCGAGCGAGACTGGGAGAGAGGCGAGAGAGAGGGGGAAAGAGTGGGAGAAAGGTGAATTGTATATGTATATTGGTTAGATAATTGTATATTATACATATGTATTTGTATATATGGCCAGAGAGATTGGGAGAGGGAGCAAAGAGGCGAGCGAGACTGGGAGAGGGGCAGAGAGGCAAGCGAGACTAGAGAGGGAGGAGAGAGATGAGAGAGAGGACAGAGAGTGGGAGAGAGGTGAATTGTATATGTATATAATTATTTATTATACATATAAATTTGTATATAGGGCAAGCGAGATTGGGAGAGGGAGGAGAGAGGCGAACGAGATTGGTAGAGGAAAGAGAGAGACGAGCGAGAGAGGACAAAGAGTGGGAGAGAGGTAAATTGTATATGTATATAGGTTAAATAATCGTATATTATACATATGTATTTGTATATTCTGGTGAATTATACATATACAAGCATAACTAATTATACAAGTTCAAAGTTAGCCCACGTAATTAATGTATGATGTTAGTTGCTAGTGGTAATCGTAGCAAACTATAGTTATGATGAGTAATTAAATAGTATAAGTTTCTTTTGTTGCGTAATTTTCCTAATAAAGTATCATAGTATACAAAGCTAATACATATACTATATTTTTTTTGAAAAAATCACATAAATATGCTACATCAAAAAAATATTTATCATCTATGTCAATATGATTTTTCTAACTAAATATAACAATTTTTTGGAATTAAACAATTTGTACAGGCTCTTGCCTCTTTCTCTGCATTTTTTCTACTTACTTCTCTTCTTCTGTTTATTTATCTTCTTGTTCGTCTCTTTCTCTTTCTCAGTATCTTTCTCCTTTTTTTTTTCTTCTCTTCTTTAAAATTTCATTCAAATAACTATTCTCAAATCATTTTTTGTCTATATTTTTCATTTTTATCCAAAAACACGATAAGAAAAGTAACAGAAAGATCAAAAATTCACACAAAATTATGTTTTCAAGCAAAATTTTCAATCTATAAAATTATGGTTATTATAAAGCTTTAAATTTTAAATTTATTATTTGAATTTTCCGAATTTGTGATTAGTTTTGATAGATTGTTCTCACAAATATATTTTTTTTTGGGGAAATAACTTGCATCATCTATATTATCAAGACACGTGTATCACTTTCTATGTAGCTGAGATATCTATGTGAGAAGCAATCTAAAAGCATCAACAATGTGAGACCAAAAATGACATATTGCAAGTGTAAGACTAACAATGGATTTTTGTACAGATAGCCTAGGGATCAGATATCTATCTCACTTATACAGAAGTGATCACCTTTAGTCATGTCAATAGCAGCTCCTTCCAGCGTCATTCTGCCTTCCATCAATATCACTAGTCATGTTGACCAGTGGTCATCCTTCCTTTCCTCAGCATTATCATTTAAGCCTTTCTTTTTACTTAGAGTTTGAGCTGAAATAAGTTCATGTAACTTGCACATCATTAATTCTTCCTCAACCTAAAGTCTGTGCAATTTATTAGACATTGTGTTGGGATTTATGCAGTTTTGATGATTGACAAAGAAAGAAAAAACATGTTAGTCAACACGGTCCAATGACACTGTTGAATTCGAGAAAGCTTTAAGACAAGAGTGCAGAAATAAAGGAATGAATAATGTTAATTTCGTGAGAAACCCCAAGAAATTAAACATCTGATGAATTAAAGAGAAAGAATTAATGAGTTTGATTTGAAGGAGTCTAAAGAGGCAAGTAGTTTTAATTGAAGAAGGAGTCTCACTTAAAGTAAAACTTTTAAAGTTACTGTTGACTTGAAATGTTGGAGTTCGACTACAATACAATAGAATCAATTAATGTAATTTGAAGAATAAGTCCAAAGAAGGTAGGAGTTTGAATTTAAGAAGGGGTCTTACTTGAAGTAGAACTCTAAGTCAAGAGAGTTCAAGTCAATAAGGAGTTTGAAGTGAACAATAACTCTATGATAAATAGTGCTTAAATAGAAGTGAAGTCGTTTAGAATACTTGTGCACTTACAGAGCAAAAGAGCGATTGAGAAATTCACTTTGCAAGTGCTACCAGCGAACTGAAGGAACACATCGAAGAACTTGATCCTTTTACAGAGTTTATGTGTTAGGAGTTTTTCTCTTTGTGAATGAGTATTGATGTAATCTTATTTCAGTGAGTTATAAACTGAATTGGGAGTGTTGTCTTCAGGTTGTAATAACTTGAAGAGTTGGGAACACATACCTTGGGAGGTTTGTGTTGAAGGTTAGGAATTAAAGTTAGTTCCTAGTATTACAAGAGTTGTAGTCCAAATCCATAACTTGAAGTTAAGGTAGGTTGCAAAGTTTGTAATTTATCTTTTCTGGAGGCTCGTAGTTGATTTAGTGAAGTTAAAGTTAAATCTTGCAAGGGTACAGATCGTGATTTTTACACCTTTTGAGTCGGGTGTTTCCATGTAAAAATACTGTATTTTTACTTACTGTCTTTAATGCTTTGTTGGAACACGTTAGGAAACCTGTTTCACACTTTGGTGAAAAGTTAAAATTAGTAATTATTAGGTCATTTAGAATATCACATTGCTTTATGGGCACTCGAGAGTAGTTCACTTTCTTTCTCAATATGCATCACGGTTTCTCCTGCATATTTGGGATCCATTAGAAAAAAGTTGATCTTCTTCCACAAACCCTTCAGTGGGTCATAAACCTTCACTTCAGTTCCAACAGGAGAATCAAAGCTTCAAACTGATTAAGAAAATCGCAAGGAATCCGTCCGTCGCCCTGAGAGACTGAGAAACGACAGGCGAGAGTCTTGCTGCTCCGCTGTGTTTATTGGTTGCCGAGACACCGGCCGACGTAGAGTGGCTGTGAGTGAACGAGAAGATAGAGGGGCTGGAGGTTGTGGCCGGTGAGGGCTTTAATTTTTGGAGATTATATCTCAATTTTAAGAGGGTTTGATTGAGTTTATAAGTGATTTTAGGAGAAATATTAGATTGAAAGTAAAAAACAGGTTATATTTATGGACGATATCACAATTGTATTAAAATTGTTTATATATATATATATATATATATATATATATATATATATATATATATATATATATATATATATTTAAATTATATTAAAATCATAAACAATAAATTTATATTCAAGAGTAATACAAGTTTAATTCAGTCTATAGATTATTATTGTTATGTTTTCATTAGTTAGGTTTTCATTTATTCTTAATTTTATCTTCTAATTCAACTTTAATATTGTGTAATATTTTTTTAATGCAAATTTAATTCATTTTGTAATTTGTTATTTGTCACTATTAGAATACTTATTCAATTTATTATTAATATAAGTTTAATTCACTCTTTAGATCATTCTTGCCTTTCATTAGTTACTTTTTTCATTCATGCTTAATTCTCTCTTCTAATTCAATTTTAGTATTTGTGTTATACACTTTTAAGGCAAATTTAGTTCGTTTTGTAGTTTATTGGTTGATTTGTTACTATTGAATTACTTATTTAATTCATTATTGATACAAGTTTAATTCACTCTATAATCAAGGCTTGATCTTTCATTAGTTACGTTTTTATTCATGATTAATTCTCTCTTCTAATTCAACTTTAATATTTGTTTTATACACTTTTTATACAAGTTTAATTCATTTTACAGTTTATTGGTTGATTTGTTACTATTAAATTATTGGTTTATTTCATTATTGATACAAATGTTATTCAATTTACAGATAATAAGATGCTCTTTTATTTGCCACATTTTGCATTTAATTTAGTTGCTTCTCTTTTTTTGAGGGCTTAAGTCATATGCGCCCCCTTAAAGTTGTCCGCATATTTCACTTAGACACCTTAAGTTAGACTTGTACCTATTGAATGCTTGAACCTTAAGAAATATATACCTATTTAACACAAAATGACAATCAGTTAAAACATTAAGATGCGTGTATTTCAAACGCTGACACACAATAAACATACCAATAACATGATGACACATGGCATTAAAATCCAATTTTTTAAAAATATTATTTAAATAATCCAAAATGTTTTTTTTAAAGAAAATAATTTTTTTTCTTTTGAATTACCCCCTTACCCTGCCCTGCGTCTTCTTCTTCAAAAACCATAGCCACTCTTCCATCGATCAACACCGATGCCGGCCCCGACAAGCCAGTAAACCATCATCTGACCTCTTCCTTCTCCTCCATTGATCAACTCACATCTGTTTTTCCTTCATCGAATCTTACTCCTTTCATCAACGTCGGTAATACACCATCCACCCAAGCTAAATATCTATTCTTTTTCATTTTAAAATCATCAAAACCTTCAATTCATTGCATTTATCTTTTTTCCATTTGTAATTATTTATCGCAATTATAATAGATAATAACATTTTTTTATTAATTCATATTTATTTCGCGGGAATGAATGAAGTTTTGTCGGAATATTAAATATGAAAATCTACATTAAAAAAGAATAAAAAAGGAAAAAGTAGAAGAAGAATTGGAGACGGTAAAAGAAACAGATAGGTGAAGAGGATGGGGTGTGATGTGTATGTGAAAAAAAATTATGAAAATGGAAGATGAAAATGGCAGAGGAAGTGGAGAAGAAGACTTCATTGAATTATTTTTTTCCTTTTTATTAATTTTTGCATATAAGTTAATAAAAAAAGAAAAAAAATTATTCTCAATAGTTTTACGCGCCCAAAGAGAGTGTGGTATACGTTTTTTGACATGTCAGCATTTTGTGTCTAATAGGAATGACTTTTGAACAAATAAAGTATTCAATAGGAACAAAGATAAGTTGAGGTGTTCAAATGAAATATGCGGACAACTTCAAGGGGCCGCATATGACTTAAGCCTTTTTTGAGAGATCGAACGAGAGAACATAAAAGAAGTGGGTAACGAGAAGAGATGAAGAAATAGAGCGAGAGAGAGAGAAAAAAGAGCGGAAAAGTGAGAAAAAAAAGAGTGAGAGAGATAATTTAATAAAATACATAATATTGCCATATATTCAAATTGTAATAGTTAAAAAGTATATTTAAAATAAGTAATTATTTTTTAAAAGGAATCTACTCAAGTAATTAATCCTTGTTTTTTCTACTTATCCTATCAATTTTTTTATTTATCGGAAAATATTAGTAGTTTTAGTTGGTTAGCTAGATGATCTTCCATGTTGTTGGTTAGAATTCGATTGCCACTGTGATCCCCTCCCCTATTTCCCCTTAGAAAAGAAGCAGTTTTATTCATCGTCCTTGCTTAATAAACCAGTGTGATAATTTTGAAACAATATGAAAAGATTTCAACTAATGAAACTATATCCTAAGTCAAAGACTAAATATAGAATGAAATAAAATATAATTTATGAGTTTACAATCAGGTTATGATTAACTGTTAAGAAAAAATCTCCAATAATTTAAAATCGATACTTCGATAATAAGAAAATCAAATCTGTTAAAGCATACTCATTAATAATAAATTAATAACATCTTTTCGATTCAATTATGAATTTCGATTCCGTTTTGGACCGTCTAGTTTCAATCCAACTTTTATTCTCTTTATATATAATAATATATAGGGAAACTTTAACATATAGCCACTTAAAAATAATTAATTACTGTCTATAGCTATAATTTGATAATTACAATTTTAGCTACATGTTATATGGAGGAGAGAATGGAGGAGAGAGGCGAGCGAGACTGGGAGAGAGGGGGGAAAAGAGTGGGAGAAAGGTGAATTGTATATGTATATTGGTCAGATAATTATATATTATACATATATATTTGTATATACGGCAAGAGAGATTGGGAAAGGGAGCAGAGAGGCGAGCGAGACTAAAAGAGGGAGGAGATACGAGAGCGAGATCGAGAGAGAGAGAGGAGAGATGCACGAGAGAGAGGACAAAGAATGGGAGAGAGGTGAATTGTATATGTATATAATTGTTTATTATACATATACATTTGTATATAGGGCAAGGGAGATTGGGAGAAGGAGGAGAGAGGCGAGCGAGATTGGGAGAGGAAGGGGAGAGACGAGTGAGATTGGGAGAGAAGTGGGAGAGAGGTGAATTGTATATGTATATAGGTTAAATAATTGTATATTATATATTTGTATATTCTGGCAAATTATACACATACAAACATGACTAATTATACAAATTTGAAGTCAACCCACGTAATTAACGTATAATGTTAGCCACGAATGATAATTATAACAAACTATAGTTATGATGAGTAATTTTATAATATAAATTTACTTTGTTGCGTAATAATATATATATATATATATGTCAATTCGCAGAAAGAAGTTTTGTTTCCTCATTAACTTTTAACATATTAGAAATTAAAATCAGTATCTCCTTCAAATTCCGATATTCGCGTGCTTCCCGCCAAAAAAACAGCCATGAACGGCCGCCGGCGAAGATTCCTCGCGCCGACTTCATCTCCTTCTCCGTCGATCGGCGATCTCCGTGTTAAGTTCTCTCGAATTGTTTCTCATCAGGAACAGCTCAAACTCGCCTTCAATCAGCTAGATTTTCAGATCCGAACTGGCTTGCAGGAATTACAAATTCTTCAAACTCCTAATTTTAATATTACGTTCCATCTGTCAAAACTTAAAGCAAATGGAGAGTTGTAAATTTGACGTTTTGATTTGTGTTTTGGTTTTTTGAAGGCGGCTGATGTGTTTGAATCGTTAGCTAATCCACTGATGAAGTTAGTAGGATTGAAGACTGTTGAAATGGCTGAGGAAGGAAAAATCAATACTGTTGTCTTCGATGAAGATCATTTTTATTCTGATGTACTCTTTCGTCCAACTCGTATACTCTGTTATCTCCATTTGTTTAATCAATATCTGAACTCTGAAGTTCTGGTTGAGCCTGTTGATAATTGTCAAGATAAACTCCTATGTATATTCGGTTTCTCAATTCTATATTTACTTCCCCAGAGAGAGCGAAAAATAATGGTTTTGGTGACAGGACTGCAAGAGAAACGAGAATGGAGCTGAAAGGACGGTGAGAAAAGAGGCTAGTGAAATAGAGGTAATATGTAACGAGTTTGAGTTTCTGTATGCATTGATAATGGGCAGATATCCTTTTCATTTTATATGACTCTAAGCTCAAGATGTTTGTTTAATTTATGCACTCCTATTACATTATTCATAGTGATTGAAGCCCAGTTTGATAGAGAGACAATCTGAGTATAACATTTGAATAGTTAAATGAACTTTACGTTTTGAAACTTGTGAAATTGTAATAGTTTCAAACAGTGTAATGTTCCAAGACAAAAAGTGTGTGATATAATTAGAATAGCAGGAGTCTGCGTATGATGTGTATTTCCATCAGTAATTGAACCTTGAGATTAATTGGAGCGGCAATGCTTTCCAGCTGCTAATCTTGACACCTATATGTGTATCAAGCAATTGGATGGACACTGTTTTCATTTAAATGACAAAAGCATGAAATCTAGAAGTGATTGAAGGATATATTGGTGCTCCATACAGATCTGAAACTCTATCTTTTACTCACTCTGCCTGTGTGTATCCAATATTTTGTTATCTTTAAGGTGGTAATGCAATGTTAATCAATGTTTAGCATTGAGGTCTAAGCTGAGTTTATAGCATGGTAATTGTCTACATACCCTTCAAGATGTTGCCAAAATACTACTTGTATCAAGCCTCATGAATAACACCAACTTAATGAATTGTTGGGATGGGATGACTCTTCAAAAGATACCCATGAATTTCGACATAAAGTGGTTGATGATAGATGTGAACTTGGTTTCTCAATTTGTAAATGCAGGACGAAGGCTATATGAATAGAGCCAAAACTGTTGGCAGAGAGCTAATCCAGAAACAAGAGATGCAGCTAATGCAGTTGATCCATCTGCTAAAACAAGTTGAATCCCAAGTAAATACAAGCCAAACCAACATTCTTCAGACCCTAAGTGACCATCAAAATTCCATACATAATGTTTTCAAGAAAGCTGTTGCATATGTTTCTGCCATTCACCAAACAGGTGAAAATAATGACACTTCTTTGATCACAATTCAACTTCTAAAACACATATTCCGTCTTGTTGTTACTACACTGAGCTCGGTAGAGTATGGAGTGGACAACCTGGTAGATGAGCTAGCCACAAGAATGTGTAGTCCAATGGTCGACTATGTCAAGGGTCTTAAGCTAGAAGTCAGATCAGGAAGATGTCATCACCTACTGAGCATAGTGGAAGAGATGGGTGGAGCAATGAGAACAGGGAGGACAGAGTTGGAGGAAGCAAGGAAGAAGGCAAGAATAGCAGAACATAATAGACTTGAGGTGTTGTACAAGTTGAAGAAATCAGAAGAAATGGCAAGGAAATATCAAGGATTCCTTTCGAAAGCCAAGAACAGATCAAAGGAGCTATTTGAGCCAGAGAAGGTATTAATCATACTTGATTAGCTTACTGCAAATTCAGTTAATGTAAACCATGTCTTTAGTCTGAAGAGAAAAACTTCTTCACTATGGGTGGTCAAGGATGCATTGTCTCTAAGAATCATGCTATTTAGTAATTAAATCTACCTCCCATACTACATATGCTGATAATTTGGTGACAATTCATTTGCTGTCATTATATGAATTTGATCTTTTTATGCCAAAACCTTTTGAACTCGTTATATTTCTTGTTATGATCTTCAGTTATTTATTGAAGGAATTTAAAATTGTTACTTTTCCAAAATTAACGAATTCAATGATTGTTTGGATGGTGGAATACACGCTTCTGAGAATGTACATATGCTTAGAAAGACATGGTGAATGAAACATCTTAATATGGATGGAATTTATACAGACAATAGTCAGCCACTCACATATGCTTTTCTCAATCCCTGTGCATTAAACATTGTGTAGCACGTCTCCTTTCTTTAGTTTTTCTATATTCTGTAGTATTACAACTTCAATTAGGATCCAGTTTTCTTATTTATATTTCAATTTTCGAAATGAGAATTGCTTGTAAACTGGTTTGATTAGTAGCTGCATTTGAGAAATATCGTCTCTGCACACTTGTAAACCTTTTAGGCTACTGACAATGCTATTGTTTGAAAATTTTTGTTTTATCGTAAAGATTGTAGTGAAGGAACAAGATCATGCTAAAGAGGACAACCTACTGTGGGAGCTACTACAGAAGAAGAGAAAATTAGGCATGGGAAATGGCAGCAGTAAACCATGTGGCCGCTCATTGAGACAGTTGAAAGAGCTAGGTCCACGAACCCCGCACTTGGGTCCCTCCTCTTCACCTACATACAGTTCAAATGGGCAGCGTTTGCTACCCATGATACCCCTGGGTACCTCACCTTCAGTGACGTATCCACAACATAAACCTCAGAAAAAGGTCAAATCCGGATTTCATACATAAGATTTTAGCATATGGCACGCAGGTCACTTGCTGATAGGAGGCTTGGACCAGTTTGCCTTTGGCATGGTTTTCATAACTATACCTCGATTACCTTTTAACTTTTACTACAAAGTGCTTCAGTGGTTTTGCCATTTTTGCGTGCTGTTATTCCACCATGTTGACAGTATAAACTTTAGAGTAAATTCACTTATTAAACATTCTAAACCATGAAAATATCCTCTGGTGTGGACAGCGGTTACAAGCAAAAGCTGTCTGCAAATTATTGAAGAGCTACCATGTCCCAACTGCATTATTAATTGAGTAAGAGAAACATAGTTACTTCCTAAACAAAGTAGTAGTAGTAGTATATGTTAAACAATAGCGGAAATGCTGATGCATTAATGTCGATATAGGAACTAAATAACTCTGTTCACTATGAAAACATTTCTAGAGGAGTTCGGTCAGAGCTAAGGAAGTAAGGATATTAGGAATTTGAACAGGTGTGACACTTGAAGCTTTCTAAAGCAGGTATTCAACAAATATTAGCACATATTAATTCAGATTGTGTATCTCTGTGTAGCGATCTTCAACCATCAGGCAACATGGATGCAATTCTGTAACATAAATGATAGTTCATAAGTGTGATCTATTTTTGTCACATATGGGCATTCTATGACTATATAAATGAGATCAATCAATGCAAAGAAGCAGAAAAAAAAACACTACTCTACCTTTCTGTGCTGTCAAGTGCAACAGTGATCCTGCACTAGTTACCAAACTAGCCAACTTAGGTGCTAATTTGGTTGTGCTAGCCTTCTCGAGATTGACACTTAAATCACGGGATTAGCCCAAATCAAATCATATTTGCTAACCCTTGCAAGGCTATTTCCCACGCCAAGCACACTGCCGCTGTCGGGGTCTATCTCACAACTTTTGGTCAACAATACCGCATATCCAGGACTGATAAATAGGAAGATCAAACGAGCAAAAAGGTAATTCAAAAGGCACGATATATTAAAATTTCAAAATTTGATCTAATTTACATACAATTACAGAATAATACACATGAAGAATGAATAAAAAGAAGGCAATACTGAGATTATAAGGTATTGACATTAGCAAATAGAAAGGTTCAGGATCATACTAAAGTATCGGAATTGGAAATTTATACTCTTGGAGTCGGTGTGGAATGGAGATATGTGGGTGAAATTTCGTGTCCTGTATTGTATAATTTTGGTGAGGTTAATGTCAATGGTGCTCTTCATTGGATAGATCGTGAAGAAAATGACAGAATTTACTCCCAATGATATTGAGACAGAAAAGATCAAGTCCCTGCCTGCTCCACCAGGTCTGGAAACTCCATCCTTCGTGTTTGAGGCTAGCAGAGTTGGGGAATTGTCTCTGTTTGACTGATCATATTGAGAAACAGCGTGTTTTGTGGAATTCCGAAGTGAAGAGGATGCTGACTATGCAATAAAGGTACTGACTATGACAGAACCTTATGGGAAACCAACAGTTCTCAGTGTTCCAGAAGCCAATGGTGCGATTGGTGTTCCTATTCCCCCACGGCCTTTTGCAAATGGTCCTATGCCTCCAGCTCCTGTTCCAGCAATTCACCCGTCACCTATGCAGCCTAATGTCTACCCACCAATGCATATGCCTGCAGCACAAGCTTGGCAGGGACAGTCTATGCAACCAGCTGCAGGTGGTATTCCGCAGCAGCAAATGCAATTCAGAGGAATGCCCCCTCCGCCGTTAGCTCCATCCTTAAATAGGCCCCCTCTACCACAAGCTTCAATGGGTGGTAATGTTTGGCCTCCACCACCACATATGTCGATGCACCCACCTCCTCCACCTCCTGCACCAGGTTGAGAAATGGAGACACCTAATTTTGTAGTATCTTGAATGTCTATTCTTTCTGGCATATAACATATTTTACAAATAGTGCTTACTCAGAGCGCGTTGATGTTGGTATTTCAAACTGTTAGTCAAGGATGAGGATTATGGATCTTCCATGGGTGATTATGATCAATATTATTTCAAGATTGTCAATCAAGTCCATTTTTTGGTGTAAATGCGTTTGTAAACACTGGTATAATGTTTATGTATCCCGACACATTATTTGTTAAAATGTAATACAAAAGATCCCTTAAATTGCCCTGCATTTATGCTTTTGAATGGTGTGGGCAATCCTTCGCTTCTAGAACACAGAGCAGGTTATGAATTATTTCTATCGCCGCTCTAAATGACCCATTCAGTTGACCCCTACGTTTCACTACCCTCCAGGAGGGAGTTGTTTTCAATTGGTTCGTGTAATGGATTTATTTGCTTGGTGAATGATTTGAGTCATTCTGAGAAACATTCAGTTTCTACTAGTAATCCTATTTTAGTTGAATATTTTGAACTTTAAATTACCCAAATAGGAGATAAGTGTTAGTCAATTTGACTAACTTATCTCCCATTCGGGCAATTTAAGTTCGAAATGCTCACCCAAAAGAGGATTACTAATATAAATGAAATGTTTCTGAATATGCATTGGACTATTCGAGAAGCAAATTAATCAGTTATACAAACCAACTATAAACACTCTTCCTGGAGGGAAGTGAAACTTCGGGGTAGTTGAATGGGTCTATTACAATGGCGAACATAATAAGCATACTTTTCTTTGAGTTCTAGAAGTGAAGGGTTGGAATGACCATCCAAAAGATAAATGAAGGACAAGTTAAGGGATTTGGTTTGATACATGTTAACATATAAAGGTCCTGAGATAAAATATTGAACTAGAGTTTAGAAAAAGTCTTACACTGAAAATTGGCTTAACTGACAATCTTGAAAGGATTTCTGTCATAATCAGCCATGGAAGATCCACAATCCTCGTTACATGAGAGATTCTTCTTCTTTTGCAAAATGAGCTTTTTGACGTCCGTGGCTGTTGCTTCCTTTGAACAAAAAGCTTTGCTAGTTTTGAGGATTTTGGTTGGCTAGACTTTCATATATGTATATATATATAGTGGGTTCCAAGATTTTGTGAATTATATTTCAAGTCAAAATGACTATAGATGTTGACTAAATTAAGTTGACTGACTTCTAAAAAATATTTAGAGACAAAAATTAAATGTTATTTTCCATTATTATTCTTTGGGATGACTTCTAGAAGTCAAAACAAAAATATTTGACTTCTTTAATCATTTACCTTATTTAGCATTTTAATAAGACGTTATCAATGTTTTACCTTTGTAGATAAAGTTCATATTTAAAAGGGAAAATTTCATATATGGCAAATTTATTTGATTAAATAACATTATATGGGTATACTTTACCTAATTACATTATATGGGTATAGTTTAGTTATTTTAGGTATCTTTAATTCTGTATATAATGTTTTTTTATTATTATTTATACAATTCTATTTTAAAAAGTGGTTTGTAACTGAAACGTTAAATATGCTAACAATAAATTTTGATAATGCCACAATTTTAGGGAAACGTCCCTTTTTTTAAGCTAAACGTTCAAATTCAAAA
Organism: Solanum peruvianum; assembly: GCA_027705065.1. NCBI lineage: Eukaryota > Viridiplantae > Streptophyta > Magnoliopsida > Solanales > Solanaceae > Solanum > Solanum peruvianum. The sequence goes on along the minus strand of JAKWJD010001766.1, from coordinate 59,831,240 downwards.
AAAAATAAAATTCATACAGCAATTGAAACAAAATATAATTTTTTTTTTTTGCTATTTGTGAAACTGAAGTTCAACAATTTTTGCAATCGAATATAGGTAAGTTTTTATTCGATTAAATTTCATGTTTATTATTGCAATAACTATACAATGTTAAATTGGATTTAGAAATTGAGATTTGTGTTCGTTCGTTAGTTTGATGTGGTTTTTTTTAAAAAAAATTCAAAATATGATTTTGTTAAGCTGAAATTTTGTAATATACAATTATATATTGTTCATGTAATTGTATATGTTATTCGCAATATCTGTATATTACAAATAAGTTCAATGTAAGCAAAAATATGTAATTAGTGTTCATAATTGTATATATTCATAAATCATGTGTTTTATTTTTGATATAATTGTATACTATTGTAGATGTAGTGTTTGTATATTAAAAAGAATAACAGTATAAAATTTCTATAATTTGATTGTATAAATATTGTTGTATTAATTGTATATACGATCTCTTTGAATGATTTGAAATATATATATATATATATATATATATATATATATATATATATATATATATATATATTCTTTTCATAATTGTACAGATAATGGGCTTATTAGCTATTTTGGTTATGCATTCTGGAAAATGGGACGATACAAATATTTACATTGATTATACTATAGAGGGAGTAGTTTTTAAGGAACAGTCAACGTTTCTTGAATTTTATACTACTATTGCCAAACAGATTGGTGTTGATATGAATAATAAGACTTTGAAGATTGAGTACAAGGTTGAAGAAAGCAATAAACGAATGGTTATACACAATGACATCTGTATATATATATGAACTTACCTTTTTTGTATATTTATATGTGTACATGAATATATTAGTTAAACGTGACATTATATACAAGTTTCTAAATGACTTTTTATATACTCCAATAATATATAAAGTTAATATATACTAACTTCAATAATTTGTATATAACTACTACAATGTACAAATTATAATCACATATGATATTTTCCCATCTATATAACTAAATCCAATTACTTTGTGTATATATGTATATAAAAAAAATAATGAGCCTTTAATATACAATCCCCTACTATCAGCTATTAAAACAGACATGTACATATCATTTTTTTGTATATGTATATAAACTCAATATATACTAACTTCAATAATTTGTATATAACTAATAGAATATACAAATTCTAATAATATATAAAAAATTTCCATCTGTATAACTAAGTCCAATTACTTTTTTGTATATATATACAAAAAACAAAAATAACATAAATATGCAATATACTATATACAATTACTAAACATGCAAATATACTATATACAATACTTAATTAATATTTTTTTGTATATTGACATCTAATTAACCAAAAAATTGTATCTAACTTTGTGTTTTTATACAGTACCTCATGATTATTATGTTCTTCAGATCCGACAACTTCAGAAGCATTTTCCTCTGATTCAATGTTTACAGCTTTCCTCTTTCTTCTTCCTTGTACAATTTTAATGCCTCTAGCTTTGGCATTGTTAATAACTTGTTGAACTGTCGTAAGGTCGTTTTTTTTTTCTTTGATCTAAACTCTTCCATTGTTTGTTCTTGTATAACTTGTTTTGATTTTCCCAAAGACCCTACATCAAACCCAAAATCTTGAGTTAACCCCCTTGAAAACGATGGTAAAATGTCAACAACATTGACATGCAAAGGAATACCTCTAGTAATCCTCAAAGATGAAGTTGATTCATTCATTGTGTGACCAATTTTAGATCTATCAAGAACAAAAAATCGATTATTTCATCAAAATATATGAAGAAAAAAAACAATAAACAGAACACATATACAAATTTTGAATAAGTAAAAAAAAGAAAAGAGGTAAACAACTAAAATTAAGGAGTACTTACGCAATTGACTTCAACTTCGGGAGGGAACTTCAACTTCGGGAGGGAGTGATTTAATTTTGGACAACAATTTGAAATTCAAACCGGAGGGCTGGAGTATTAAATGTAGGAGAAAAAGTTGGAATGTGAAAAGGAGAGAGAAAATTGTTTTGTGGATAGTTATATGCAAAATTAGAAAATAAGGTTTTTATACCATTGGTTATATAATAGGTTGTGGACCCCATTAAATATAGCAAACAAAAATAAACTATAATTATATAAGGTAAATAAATTAAACTATACCCCTATGATATAATTAGCTATGAATGTTTGCCATTTCATATAATTTTCCCTATTTAAAATGTAACCGCACCATAGAAAGATTTGGACATAATACATAGGCATAATACATAAAGGCATAATACATAAATGTGTCCTTTAATTTGGCTTCAAGTTACGTTTATGCCCTTCAACTTTGGATGTGCATAAATAGACACTTAAACTTGTATAAGGTTGAACAAATAGACACATGTCCTACATGTCATCCTAAATGTCATTTTTTATCCTACGTGTATTGTGTCATGTAGGATTCATGCGTTTATTTATTTAAAAGTTGGATAGTTAAAATGTTTGTTTGTGCATTATGAAAGTTGGAGGTCAAAGTTAAAATTTGAAGCCAAGTTTAGGGTCCAATATATGTATTATGCCGTACATAAATGTGTCCTTTAACTTCAACTCATTTTATCTTTATGCCCTTCAACTTTTGTTCTGCACAAGTAGACACTCAAACTTGTAAAGTTGAATAAGTAGACACATGAATTCTACGTGACATAAAACACGTAGGACACCACGTAGAATGCAAATTTTCATGGAGGATGCCACGTAGGATGTGTGTGCCGATTTGTACAATTTTACACAAGTTTAAGTGTCTACTTGTGCACACACAAAGTTGAAGGCCATAAATGTGAAATGAGATCAAGTTAAATGACATATTTATGTATTATCTTTTTTACCTGACAAAGTGCGTGAAATCCATGCAAGTCACTTGCGTCAAAGGTAAAATAGAGTGTTCATCTGTTCAAGTTTTGGATGGTTAAAATGTCTACTTGTGCACTGACAAAGTTAAAGGCCATAAGTATCAGAAGAAGTCAAGTCAAGCTGCATGCTTATGTATTATGTCTATATACAAAATATACACATACAAAGACATAATGTATAAACATGACCCTTAACTTGGCGCCAGTTCGTAACTATGACGTTTAACTTCAGATGTGCACAAGTAGACACTTAAACTTGTATATAATTGTGCAAAAGAACACATTCGTCCTATATGGTATACTACATGACAATTTTGAGTCCTACATGACGTTCTATGTGTATTATGTCATGTAGAACTATTACGTCTACTTGTTCAATATTATTCAAGTTTAAGTGTTTACTTGTACACATTCAAAGTTAGAGGGCATAATGTTCGCTGAAGCCAAGTTAAGGATCAAGTTTATGTATTATGCCACATATAAAACTACATACATACATACTATGACATAATACATAAACACGACCCTTAACATTACGTCAGCTGATAACTACGGCCTTTAACTTTGAGTGTTCACACGTATACACTTAAGCTTAAATAAAATTGAACAAATTGATACATTCGTCCTACATGACACCCTACATGACAATTTTATGTCCTATGTGTACGATGTCATGTAGGACACATATGTCTACTTGTTCAATTTTATACAAGCTTAAGTGTCTATTTATGCACACTCAAAGTTGGAGGGTATAAATGTCCGCTAAAGCCAAGTTAAGAGTCATGTTTATGTATTGTGCGTACATATCATTACTCCGCTAAGCCAAGTTAAGAGTCATATTTATGTATTGTGCGTACATATCATTACTTCCTTAATGAATCCTTTATATATAATCTAGGGATAATGCCCAAGTACCCCCTCAACCTATGCCCGAAATCTCAGAGACACACTTATACTATACTAAGGTCCTATTACCCCCCTGAACTTATTTTATTGATAATTTTTTATCCCTTTTTAGCTTACGTGGCACTATCTTATGGGCCCAACGATGGTTGACTTTTTTTTCAAACTAGTGTCACGTAGGCTAAAAAGGGGTAGAAAATTACATATAAAATAAGTTCAGGGGGGTAATAGGACCTTAGTATAGTATAAATGTGTCTCTGGGATTTCGGGCATAGGTTGAGGGGGTACTTGGGTATTTTTCCTATAATCTATATATGTATATATATATATATATATATATATATCCATCTTTCAAATCAAATTCTCACTTTATTTTGGCTGCTATAAATCCTAAATGAATCTCTTTTGTGTTGATTTTTGGATAGTTGTTTAATTGAAAGAGTTAACTTTAGATAATTTTTCTCATTTTCGTAATTATACAAAGGGATTTTTAAAAATATCAAAATTTTATTATAACCATATTTTGTGTGTGTGGGTGGGGGGTATTAGCCCAAACAAAATGATTTTTTTTTTGTATTTGAGAGGTTATGAACTGTAACACCCTGACTTTTCGAAACATCTAAATTAACTCGTACCTTTGTGGAAAGACAAAGAGGGTGAGTAAGAAATTAAAAATAATTTGGTATGTCATATTTTTTTAAGTGTCCATGGGTTGTATCTCAAGTTTTGAAGTTAGGTAAGTCGCATAATAAAAGTTGGAGAAAGCTATCGTAAGTTCCTTTTTGAAGTTTTCTCTTAAATTTAGGTCCAATGTCTCGTAAGTTTTCTCCCAATTTTCAATTAATTATAGGATCTACGACCCATTAAATTGAAGGTCAACGAGTCTAATTTCTATCTCATCAAACGGTTTATTCATACAACTACAGAATAGAGAGATATTTGCATTTTTATGAGGCTACGTAAGCAGGCTAATGAGGTGGGTCCCCTGAGTTGGTGGAAGCTTATAAGAGAGCATTTTATTCATTTTTCTTCATTCCAACCCGTAAGAAACCCAAAAAAATTAAAGAATTACTCCTCAAATCATCCTTATGTGTTCATGAGCTCTTTTGACTCCTTATCAAAAATTGCACAGCGTCGCGAGCTCGTCATTTTAATATAATTTTCATGGTGAATTGAGCGGTGTAGCTATGTGGAGGTTGTGGCAGCAGGGTTATTTTCAGTGGAGTGATTGTATTCAAGTGTTTTGGTTGTTTAAATAAGGTGTGACGCCTCAAATCCCATGAAGAAAGACATGCACCTGATAACAAGATCGCATAGGATGTAGCGATATACAAATCAACATAAGTAGACCCAAAAGTTATATAAAAGACTTGGTTGTTGAGGCCACAACTTGTTAAGACCCTACTAAACCATATACATAAGTCTACAAAGCCTCTAGAAGATAGAAACCTTAAAGTAGGTCGGGACAGACCCTGCCTAACCCTTAACTATGATACAATACCAAAATGAATCTACCAAGGACTTAGTAAAGCTCCGAATCAACTTGGAGCTCACCAAAAGTAGCGGAGTATCGTACTCCTATTGAGGAGGTCTACTGGCTGGAGTACCTTTCCTGTAGCATGAAATGCAGCGAAGTACAAAAAAATATACTGAATATGTAAGACAATAACATATATAGAATAAGAGTTTGAATGAAACCAAGTATCAATATACATGTGCATAAATTAGAATAGAATACCACCTTTTTTTTAACTCTTGTGGGATCATGTATGTTACATTCTTGTCTTTTACCTTTTTGTGTGTTATGATCTTTACAAGGATGTGATACAAATGACCAACTAATCAGTGGTTGAATAGGATGACCCATGCTAGGATTTTAACCCCTGGGATGCGGTCCTCATAATTACACAAATTGGGATCGGCCCATGTTAAGCTTTCGCCCCAGAGCTGCCACCTTTTGATACCAATAGAGATCGGTCCATGCTAGGCTTTCGCCCCTGATTTGATACCCTTATGTAACAATTAGGATCGACCCATGCTAGGAATTTTCCCCTAACCCCTGGGCTGCCACCCGTAATTATACATATTGCTTCTCTTAGGTTCTTTAATCTTTAAGATTGTTGTGTATCAGTTCATAACTATTTTGAGATTGTTCTTTGGATAATTATTATAACTCTTTTGAGATTGTTGTTTTGGTGGTCATAATAATTTTTGAGACTTGAAAATACGAACCAATAGTAGAAGACATGAAAATAATACTAAAAGGCAGGAACATTGACATTAGGAGCTATGTAACATGACACATTACTTGTGAGCTTAAATGAAACAATTGACTACAACTGACCAAGAGGAGGATTCACCAAACTTGCTTTTGCAAATACTATTTCTATACCACCACATGGGAGGATAATTACACAAGTATAGAGTAGTAAACATAAAATGAAGTGATTCTATACACTAAGGAGAGGGGGAAAATCACTAGCTACCGAGAGAACGTACGATGCCACTATGTTTCCTTTACTAGGTATAGAACTTAGGAAATTCACTTATCGATATTAATCGCAAGTATTAGAGTTCATGCCGAAGAATTGTGAATCGAATAATCTTACATACCTTTTTTTCTGACCAATACAACTACCACGATTCAACCTTCCTTTCTGGGTGCTAATCTACAATATAAGTCATGATTAAGCTAATGTTAGTAGCTAATCACATTAAGGTCCTCAAACAAACATTAGCTAAACATTTGACGGAAAGCAGAACCGTACAAACTTTACACAAATGGTGAACCACCACACCTTCTATACATTAATATAACTTCACACATCCTTTGCCAAGATACCTAGTTTCCTCCTACAACAATATACACAAGGCAGCCAATTTATATATATATATATATATATATATATATATATATATATATATATATATATATATATATATATATATATATATATATATATATATATATAAAATTCTTTACCCTAAATTTGTATTTAAAGATTGGCAAGAACGAGCAGTAGTCTTACCTTTGTTTCTGAAAATTTATCCTCTAAACTCGTACTTCAAGAACTAAAACTCTCCTTCAAACTTTTACTTGAAAAGGGGATAAAACTCAAGAACCCTAATGTGTTTTAGGGCCACTGTTTGAAGCCAAGAGAGACCGAGAGAGAAACATAAGAAATCTGAAATTTTTACAAGTTAAAAATGGAGCAAAAGATATGATCTTTACCCTTTTAAAAAGGATGTGTATTGTCCGACTTTCTTGGTTAATTTTGGGACATATATTGTCAAGTAGGTGACCCACCTACCGACCTTTTAACTTTGGCCTTTGGGGACTTCAACTTTGTTGGGACGTACTGCCAATTATTCTTTATTCTTGTCAATTTGGGCCATAATTAATGCAAGCAGGTTATCCACCTACTTGGACTTTTAACTTAGGCCTTTTTGGACTTAAGACTATTGGGCCTTTAATGTCTATTTTTCCTATTTATATACTTATTTGGGCCAGATTAAAGCAAGTAGTGGTAGTGTACTTGGCCCCGATTACATGGTCAAAAGATTCTTAGTAGGTGATGCACCTACTTGATCCTTTGAGCTGGTCGATAAGTCAAAGTAGGTGATGCACCTATTTGTCACCTATTAGCTAAATTAAGTCAAGCAAGCAACTCACTTATTTTATTCTATTTTTTTTTAAAAATATTAATCCTTTTGCTTTAACTTAGCACTTAACTTTCAATTTTAAGCTCAATTACCACCTTACTATCTCTAGTTTAAATACTTTTGTCAGAGTAAACTTGCAGTACACATGCTGAAACGTGAAAGATGTTACATCACCTTCAAATCTAGTTTAAACCAACACTAATCATATAAGAAACCTGTTCCCTCACCTATACTATAAGGCTATGTCAAGTGTCACATGAATAGAACTAGCATATACGTAATACAGGCCATTATAAAAGGTAGGAATCACCTTTTATCATTTTACGAATACCTTGGGTCTTGGATCGTAATTTTCGATAGGAATCCGTATCGATTGTTGAATCGTCGTAGTAATTTTTTATTCTTAATTACTGATTAATTTTACCTTTTTTTAGTGTGGTGCGGACAGAGGTATTTTTAGCTTAAAATATAAAGGAAAAGGTATTTTAAGGTTGTTCCCTTTGTTTGACATGTTTACTTAGAGCTTGGGAGTGATATCACAGTGCAGTTAATGTTGGTGATCTTGTAGATGTAATTGTGAGTGGTTAGCTGATTGAGTGGTTATAAACCCTTATTTTAGGGACTCATAATCTGTTAAGAACGATCCTAAGTTAGCAACGACTTGGAGATTATTTATGCATGTTGTTTATAGCTAAATTGTTTTCCTTTAGCCTATTCAATTGTTTGTTGTCGCCTTTAGGAAAATTTTGGTTTGTTATTGAGCTATGAACTTCCTATAGGGGCTATGATGTCGTCTAATAAGACTATATTATTGCCAATGAGGCTATGTGTTGACCATGGGGCTATATTGATGCCAAAGAGCGTTATGTGTTGCCTACGCGGCTATTTTGATGACAAAGAGGGTTATGTGTTGCCTATAGGGGATATGTTGATGCAAAGGAAGGTTATGTGCAACCCACAAAGCCATGATGTTTCCTAAGAGGGCTATACTCTGCCTACGGGGCTGTATCTTTGCCAAAAAGGGCTATGTATCTTCTTACAAAGACAAGGGGCTACTGGTAAGGGTATGTACATTGGTTGGCACCTTTTGGGCTTATGGGGGCATACAAAGGTTGTATGTATTTTGTAACTTCTGAGCTTATGGGGGCTTGGACAGGTTGTTATTTGATAGTATTTTTAGATTCATAGTGGGTTAACATGCTTATCTAAATTTTGATTTCCTTACGTGATTGGTTTTGTTATATTATGATACTTGCTCATTTATTCTATAACATTTCATACTTTGTACATTATTTTGTATAGATGCCCATTGCATAGGGGCGCTTTTTTTTTATGCATGCAGGTCCCGACAGATGACCCAGTAGACGTCCTCAGCAGCAGGATTGACATCTATCTATTTAGCTAGCCCCTGTCCTCCCGAGCTGCCAAAGTTGGGTGATTTGTTAGCTTTTGTTGTATATATCTATATGGGCAGGATGAGGCCATGTCCCAATGATCTTTTATACTCTTAGAGGCTTGGATACTAGTGTATGGGGTGTATAGCTATGTTATGGCCATGCTGACCTAGTTTGTTGGTTTGTTGAAGCTTGTGAGTTGTTTTGTGTATTATCTTGACTATACATTTAAGTTTTGGAATATATATTTGGTGGCCTCTGCTGTGCTAGTTAGCTATTTATTTACATAAACTCTTGGAAGTAGTTGTTTCTTTTGTAGATAAATCAACAGGGGCCTTTCCAGATGAGGGCTTAATTTTAAGCCGATATATACTTATTTGTTTTCTTGATTTCATGTGGTTTCCATGCGCTAGTAGCAAATGGTTCAGTAGGGTCGGGTCGGGCTTGGTTTTTGGCATTAGGAGCCAAATGCACCCCTTGAGTTTTTTAAAAGACATCTAAAGTTTGTGGGCGTCCTATTACCCCATGGAACTATTAAAATTATAATAAATAAACACTTTTGACCAATTTTCAGAAGACCTATGTTCTCACAATTGATAGGCGCGTGGAGGAGTAAAAAAAATTCTCAAATCAGTGTAAAAATGTCACATGGCGCTGAAAATTTGAATTTTCTTCTTTATTAAAAGACTCATTTCTCATCTTCTCCAAAACCTCCATTGATATATGTTGAAGAGCTTTCCATCTACAACAACAAAACAATTTCTCCATCCTCAATGAAATTTTCATCTACCTTTACTAGCTTCAATTTTTTTTATTTGAATTTAAAAGTTATGAGATCAACTAATTTGTAAATCCTGAAAGTGAAATTGCAAACGAATAACAAAACTAAATTAGTGAAGAAACATTGAAACTCAAATCAGTCATAAATGAACACTACATACACATCAAATAATATGTAGCACAAGAAGAAAATAACGACAAAGCACTATACAGATGATTTGTTGATTATAAAAAGAACAAATTTAAACCAAAATTTGAATTCAAATCAAGAAGCAATTAACATGTGAGCCTTCACTTCTTCGTTTTTGACTCCATAATTCAAAAAATTATCACCGCAAAACAAATTTATTGTGACTATTAAAATGCTTTAGAGTTTTGATCATCAGATAGAGAGAGAGAGAGAGAGAGTAGAGTGAAAATTTTAAAGGGGTTTAGAGTTAAATGGAGTGGGTCATGATTAAAAATGTGAATATGTTAAGATTTTATACATTTTTAATTAAAAAGGTTGGAAAAAATATGTTTTTATATTATTAATTTGGGCGAGATTCACGCTCAGGTATTGAGAATGCAGATTGTGTAAAAGGTGTGTATTTATTATGAATTTGAGATGTTTTGTGGGGTAATAGGACAACCCCAAAGTTAACATATCTTTTTGAAAATTTAAAATAACTTTAGGTGTCACTTAATGTCTTTTCTCTTTTTTCTTGTCAAACTTATAATCCTTTAGCATCAAGAAAATGAGAAGATTTTCAAATCAAATACGACAGACAATTGTGTTATGTCAATAACACTAGCAAAAAATCTAGTCTAATTAGCATGTATCTCGCATACCAGATACACGAGTGAGACGAGAGTGACAAGCAAGATGGGAGGGAGCCGAGGGCGCGATATTTGCCTATGTTTCTTAGGTATATGCAAATCTACCTGGATAGAGTGTATGTACAACAAATTATCCTAATTTTGAGTCCATATATTTTGAGATATATGTATGTAGACAAACCAAAATTTGAGAAGATTCATGATATTACAACATAGCACGTATTTAAGTTATTAGATTATATACTAGTGTACGTTAGCCTTGAATAAAAATTTTTGCCCCATGGGCCGACCCTAATCAAGCCTCAAAGGTCAAAGACTTATATTGGTCGGGCTTATTAGTGTTAGGACCGAATATAAGCAGGTGTAATGCGGAAGCTAGCAAAGCAAAACTCGAACGACCACGAGTCAGAAGACAAATGAGAAATACATCTAAAGACACAAAGATTTAACGTGGTTCGGTCAATCGACCTACGTCCACAAAAGAGATGCGCAATCCACTATAAATATGAGAGTACAAAATACAGAGAGAAACAACCTCAACCAATTCACTCGGAATACATGGAAGGTTCATACAAGTGATAATGTATCAAGCTTGTGACCTACAAATTAACCCCCTAACCTAAACTGTCAAAGCCCGTAAGACTATATTGTGAATGCTAATTAATTTAGAATGAACAAGCCTCTATTTATAGAGTCCTAAACATTTTCCTACAAGAAAAAATATAGTCATTCCAAAACATTTTCGTAAAAGGAAAATCTATTTATGGTAAGAAATTAGGGAAACTAAAACCCAACAAATCTCCCCCTTGGTCTGAATATCTGACAAAATAAATTTGTCTACCTTCTTCACATAATCTTCAACAATTTGCTTCTCCTCTCCATAATCTCCTCCATCAAATCTATGCCTGGACACAAAGAACCTCTGTGAAATAATACAAAATCTTTAATACAAAGGTTGCGGCTAGAACTAAACCCGTCAAGATGAACACCTCTTTCTAACATGGTTCAATCATCGATTAACGAACCACTAAACCGACTCCATAATTGAATTTGGTTCTGATACCATTTGTTAGGACAGAAAATAAGAGAGTGTAATGCAGAAGCTAGCAAAGCAAACCTCAAACGACCACGAGTCAGAAGACAAACGAGAAATACACCGAAAGACACAAATTTAATATGGTTCGGTCAATCGACCTACATCCACAAAGAAGATGAGCAATCCACTATAAATATGATAGTACAAAATACAGAGAGAAACAACCTCAACCAATTTACTCAGAATACATGAGAGATTTACACAGGTGATAATGTATTAAGCTTGTAACCCATATTCTCCCCCTAACCTAAACTCTCAAAGCCCTTAAGACTACATTGTGAACACTATGAGAAATTTGACTTACTGCAACTCTTATGAAGCGACGGTTAGACAATCGTAGCAATAGGTTCCAAATTACAACTTACAACAGTTATAACTGTTGTAATATATCCTCGAATCTAATAGACCAACTTTTAAAATAAACCGTGGCATCATCCCTATAACCATCCCTATAGTCTTTCTATTGCTAAATTTTTTAGAATTGTGGCAATAGATGACTCTATGGCAACAATTAACTTGGTGGACGAACATTGCAGTAGACCGTTGTACTCAAAGCAAAGTAAATTGTACTGTTAACTTGTCACTGAATAGACTCTAAAAATTCACACTATCTTTTATGATACCTACATTACACACGTGGATTCATTTTTTTTGGTGATACACTTCAATTCACAAATTCTTCTTAGTTGCAATTCTCTGTATTCATCTCTCTCAAACAGAATTTTTTCCCCTTTTATGGCGTGAAGAAGGTAGATTACGGGTTCACTCTGCTTGCAGTTTTTTTGATGAAATTTATGCATATGTTGAATTTTACACTTGTACGAACATGTTTAATTCAGAGTAGAATTAATGTTTGGTGCTTTAGTTCCAAGCTTGATATAGAACAAGACAAGTTTATCTTTATGCAAGTTTTTAATTGTTATTGGCTGATGTTAAAAGAATCAGTTTGTAACAATTATTGAGCTTTATTATTCTTGAGGTGATTAATTAAATTATACTAGCTAATAAAGATATATTGTCCTTTCTGTTGTAGCATTTTGATATTCATTGGTAAAGTCATTATTTTTTTTTTAAAAAAAGATTGCTTTAAACTACAAAGATTTGCCTAACATGATTTTGAAATGCCAAGTCAATTGCAAAACATAAGATTTCTCACATCTTTTTTAGTCTCAAAACTTGTGGCGAACTAAATTGCTAAGAAAGGATTACTCCTATTTGTAACAATGCTCTAATTTACAAGGAAAGACTTGATCCATACAAGCTTATTATGATTTCGATTTCTATGTCAAAATACTATGAAATTTATTCAATTTGAATATTACTTTCAACTGGACTAGAACAATATTGAGTAAAACATATTACATACTTGAATCAAAATCTAGATTCCCGAAAACTGAAGTTCAATTTTTGTGGTTATCTAATTTTGAGTAGTTTTCATCTTTTATGTACTCGAGTGACTTTCTTCTTTTGTATATACAAGAAATTCACTTGGTTATCTAATTTTGAATAATTTTTAGTGATAATAAATATTGATATTAATAAAGAGTTCTAAAATTTTTAGTGGCATTAGTTAAAGTGTCATTAATTAAAATCAATATCATTTAAGGTTTTAGGGGCATATAGAAAGAGTATTAATTGTCGCTAAAAATACATATTTAGCAGCAATTAATAAGAATTAATTACCGCTAATCATGTGTAGTGATCTCAAATATGGTCATTTGATTGCTGTCCATTTAGAAGATGCGCTTGATTAGAATACGGAAAAAAATTACGAACAAAATTTGGAAAGATAAGTACCACAATTATGTTGTAAAAAAAATAATTATGTTCACGTTATAGCCTATGCTTCACATTGGATCTTGTAAAAATAGTTAGTTAATATTGTTATATGATTGAATTGATTTATAAATTTCTATGAGCTCACTCCTGTCTGCGAAAATCCAAGAAACTCTTCTAACTTAACTTTCAATAGGTTGGCTCATTGTTAACACTTCCGATTACAAAACACATTTCTTTCCTTTGATAGTACCTCTAATCACAAGGTATACAACTCTTTTGTAAATCTTACAAGTCCTTATACTCCACCTTGTTGACAGGTAGCTCTAGGTCTAAAAGTGGACAGACAACTCCCGTTCTAATAAGACATGAAGCAATGTGGACACTAAGGAAACCAGAGAGCAAAACACATGCAAAATCAAGCTGCATTCCTTACAATTACTAGATGAAAAAAATTCTCAGGCTACAAATGATATTATGCAATATGTGTTTAATTTCATGGTGGTTTGATTTTATTATGATGGATTTCGGAGACGGGATAGCTCCAGATTTGATAAAATTCTCAATAGAAATCATAGGTTTCTCGGTAGTGCAATAACTAAAGCAATATACTGAAAGGGTCGTGATATTGTGTGTTTGTTATGAAGAAACATGTTTTTCTAGAAAATGTTTTCGTGAAAAATAAGTAAATAATTAACTTATCTTTTCATGTTTGATTGAAGTTGAAAATATTTCTTAAAAACAAACTTATTTTTTTTTGGGAGGGAGAGGGGCTGGTAGTGGGAGGGGGGTTGGGGGAGGAGGGCTATGGGTGAAAAAAAATTAAAATTTGAGATTGAAATATATTTTGTAAAAACAATTTTTTTTGGTGGGGTGGGGTGGGGGGCTGTTGGGGTGATAGGGGGGAGGGGGAAGGCTAGGGGTAAAAAAATAAAAATTTAAAGTTGAAAATATTTTTTAGAAATAAACTTAATTTTTTTTTGGAGAGGGGGGCGAGGGTTGTAAGGGGGTGGATAGTGGAGTCCAGCGTAGGGGTGGAAAAAAGAAATTTTAAAGTTTGAAAATGTTTTTTTAGAAACAAAATTATTTTTTTGGGGTGTGTGTGTGTGTGTTCCCGGGATAGTGGTGGGGACCGGGATCAAGGAGAAAAATAAAAATTTTAAAATTTAAAATAGTTTTTAGAAATCGATGTTTTTCAAAAAAAAAAAAAGTAATTTGAAGTTGGAAGATAGTTTTGGAAAATGTTTTTCTTAACTTTTGAAAGAAGTCATTTTCCTTAATTTTGAGGAAAATGAGTTGATTTGGAAAACATTTTCTAAAAACTTTTGTTCCAACCAAACATGAGAAATTGGAAAATATTTTCGAGAAAATGTTTTTCGTCATACCAAACACACCCATTATATTTACAAATTCTGTCAATCTTTTAAAAATTATTTCTCATGTTTTGAAATTAAAATTATTTCTCATATATTGCGATTATTATAGATAAGACGTGTTGTGAGAGTTCTTTAACAATGTGAATTTCGTATCTTACATGATATCTCTATTTGAGTAGCCTTTATGTATTAACTTTTGTTTCTTGTCGATTACTACTTCCACCTTCATTTTGTCCCTTTATGACAAAAGGTTATACATTAAATAAAGGGAAAATGGTCAAAAATACTCTTAAACTATGTGAAAGGAATAAAAATGTCTTTCGTTTATAGTTTGAATAAAAAATATCTTTATCGTCAATACTTTGGCTAAAAAATTTCCTTAAACTATGCGAAAAGAACAAAAATGTCCTTCGTTTGTGTTTGATCCAAAAATGCTCGTCATCAATATTTTGGTCTAAAATTGTCATTATTGTTAGATAATAGGTCAAAAACCTCAATTTTCAAATAAATGTATTATTATTTTCTTTTAACACATTTTTTTTCCAATTAATGTTTTTAAAAATATTAGTTAATGTTTATCTTACTTTAATTTAGAAAAAATAAAAAATGAAAGTATTTTTTATTGTTATGTAAATGATAGATATACTATGATCTTATATATATGACATATATTATCTATCGAAAGTGTACATGAAATTATTTTATTTTAATTGATAAAATGAGATAAAGAAGAAGAAAAAATTTCATACACTTTTATTTGGTAAATAATTTCTAAAGAAAGAACATAAGAATAGTATTACTTAATAATATTTTAATTAGGAGGAAGATTGTCTTCTTTTTTATATAAAAAAAATACATTTATTCAGAAAAAGACATTTTCTTAGCCATTTTGTATACTAAATTATTGACCATTTTCCCATAAATAAAATTTAAGATTTCAAAATATATAAATTGTTGGGCTTTGTGCCCCGTGCAATTAGGGGTGGCAGGGGGACCGGGATGGCCCGCCCCGGCCCGCGTCCCGACCCGCCCTGGCCCGCGTCTGGCCCATCCCCCAGGGTTTAAGGGGTGGGGGAGTTAGGGGCCGGTTCACCCCTGCGTCCCGATCGACCCGGCCTGATCCCGGCCTGGTTGAACCGGACAATTCGCGGGATCCCCTCTTTTTTTTTTTTTAAATATAAAAAAATTGACCGTTTAGATCCGTTGGGGAAACGGCTAGTGCCCTCCCCCAACGGATTTATGCCCCTTTTTGTGTTCCCAAACACCCCCTACCACCCCCCTACTTTAAAACTTCATTTTAAACCCTCAAGTTATAATAATTACACTTTAACTCATTTTTAATACTATAAATACACCTATCCCCTACTATTTCTTACAAAATCATCTATTCTCATGTCTCTCATCTATTTTCTATATCCTCTCAACTCTCAACTCTCAAGTGTCAATCTTAATTTCTATTCCATTTTAATTCTTGTAACGACCTGTTTAGTCGTTTTGAGCAACAGATTTTATTCTGGAAAAACTGTCTTGGTCGACGGATCCCACGACGGACCGTCATGGGCACGACGGACCGTCGAGGGGGTTTCGTTCCAAAACACTTAGAATTCTGAAATTTGGGTACTGAAATTGACTCTCTGAACTTCGTGACGGAATGGACGGACGGACCGTCGCAGGCACGACGGACCGTCACACATCTTCCACAGAAATTAACTCTCTGAAATCTGCGACGGACCTGCAGGACGGACCGTCACAGCCATGACGGACTGTCACAGGTTGCGTAACCCAGACTGGGTTGGATTTCTGTTAATGTTTTTAAAGGGGCGTTTTGGACTATTCATGCTTATAATTATAAAGTTAGTGGATTAATGTTAATAATTCAATTACTTGGGGGTTAAAGGAGATAACCTTGAAATAATTAGTGGGTTATTTCATCATCTTTTATACATAATTATATGACAATTAGGGTAAAAGAAAAAGGGTTTGAATAAGAAAAATAGAAAGAACAAGGAGAGGAGAAACGAACGAACGAAGAGGGAAACAAAGATTTAGGGAATTTGCTTGCTTGATCATGAATCTTCGGTGGAGGTAGGTTATGGTTTATGCTTTTCGTAGTAAACTCTTAATAGCGAATGATATGTGTTGGGTAGTATTATAAAACCTTCTATATGCTTAATTGTGTGCTTGCATGACATGAATATTCTAATTGTGATGAATTAGCATGATGAGGTTATTGAATCTTGAATCCTAAATTTACTTTGTTAATGATGATGCCTTGGTATAAAAGAAGGCTTGATGAACTAAAGTAATGAGATTGATGATGCCTTGGTATAAAAGAAGGCTTGATGAACTAAAGTAATGAGATTGATGATGCCTTGGTATAAAAGAAGGCTTAATGAACTAAAGTGATGAGATTAGAGGATCTGGTGTCACGTTCCGACACCAGGATAGTAATAGAGGATCGGGTGTCACGTTCCGGCACCAGGATAGTAATAGAGGATCGGGTGTCACGTTCCGGCACCAGGATAGTATGAGGATCAGAGTGTCACGTTCCGACACCAGGATAGTAATAGAGGATCGGGTGTCACGTTCCGGCACCAGGATAGTAATAGAGGATCGTGTGTCACGTTCCGGCACCAGGATAGTATGAGGATCGGAGTGTCACGTTCTGGCACCAGGATAGTATATGGATCGGAGTGTCACGTTCCGACACCAGGATAGTATATGGATCGGGTGTCACGTTCCGGCACCAGGATAGTATATGGATCGGAGTGTCACGTTCCGATAACAGGATAGTAGTAGTGGAGGGAGTATCACGTACCGACACAAGAGGAATAAAGATAATGAATCTTGAATCATGATAATATACTAAATTCTAAAGAACAAATTCCCAAATGAGTATGGTATTGAGGCTTGAGTCCTCATGGGTGTACTTGGCGTACTTATTAATGATTATAGTACTTGTTGTTGCTACCTGTTGAGTATTGTAGTTGATTTTATGATATTAGCTGATATATACTGTTTTCTATTTTGAGTTGGCCGATGATACCTACTCAGTACTTGTGCTTTGTACTGACCCCTACTTGTATTTCTTTTTCTTTGTTAATTGTGGAGTGCAGCAAACGTGCCATCGTCTTCAACTCAACCGCAACTCTAGCCAGTCTTCATCAATCCAGATTTCAGGGTGAGCTATTGCTTCTAGCTTGGACTGGATCTTCCTCTTCATGTCTTGATGCCTTGAACTTCCGGCATGGACTAGCTTTTTATTTATTTTAGCTTCTTAGATACTCTTAGATTTAGTAATTGGAGGATAGATGTTCTTGTGGTGATGACTTCCAGATTTTGGGGATAATGATTGATAAGTTTTTAGAAGTTATTTAATTGATTTCGTTAATGAGTTTTAAGTCTTCCGCATTGTATTTTGTTCATTATGGTTAAAATGTTGGGGATTAGATTGGTTGGTTTGCTCACATAGTAGGATAAGTGTGGGTGCCACCTGCGGCTCGTTTTGGGTTGTGACAAACTTGGTATCAGAGCATTAGGTTCGTTGGTCTCATCACACAAGAACGAGTCTAGTAGAGTCTTAAGGAACGGTAGGGGGACGCCTTTACTTTTCTTTGAGAGGCTATAAGACTTTAGGAAAATTCCCTTCTTTCATTCTTTCTTTCGTGCTATTACTTGGATCCAATTGGTATCTAGGTGATACAAATTGGTATCTGACCATCTTCACTCTATTTCGCAGATGGTTAGAACTAGAGCAACGACTGCGCCAACACCAACACCGGCAAGACAAGATGCGTCTGAGCCAGCCACTGGGGCTGTAGCTTGGAGAGGAGCAGTGGAAAGAGGCCGTGGTAGAGGTCGCGGGAGGACGTCCTCTAGGGGAAGAGGACAAACACCTAGCCCATCTAATACTAGGGCGGTGACTCCTCCACCGACTGAGGAAGTGATAAGAGAGGGTGAGGAAGGGGAAAGTGAGCAAGTGCAGAATGAGGAATTGCCACCCCAACCTACCCCAGAGATGATTAATCAGGTTCTTGCCTATCTTAGCGGGTTATCTGATCAAGGCCAGACACCTCCAGTGTTTTCTGCACCAGCACCTCAGGTTCCGGAAGTACGACAGGCCGCTGCTGAGGCTCTCCGCATAGATGCCTCATTGGAAATAGGCACATTTCCTCGTTTGACTACAGGGCCCATAATGACAAGTGATCAGCATGAACTTTTCAGTAAGTTCTTGAAATTGAAACCTCCAGTCTTCAAGGGTGCTGAATCTGAGGATGCCTACGATTTTCTGGTTGATTGTCATGAGTTACTACATAAAATGGGCATAGTGGAACGATTTGGCGTTGAGTTTGTAACCTATCAGTTTCAGGGAAATGCCAAAATGTGGTGGCGGTCACATGTTGAGTGTCAACCCGCACAGGCACCACCTATGACTTGGGCGTCATTCTCTAGCTTATTTATGGAGAAGTATATCCCCCGGACCTTGAGGGATAGGAGGAGAGATGAGTTCTTGAGCCTAGAGCAAGGCAAGATGTCGTGACTGCGTATGAGGCTAAGTTTCGTGCATTATCCAGGTATGCCACCCAACTTTGTTTCAGTCCACAAGAGCGGATTCGCCGTTTTGTGAAGGGGTTGAGGTCAGAATTGCGGATTTCAGCCTTACAGGTACCGGCTACAGCAAAATCCTTTCAGGAAGTGGTAGACTTCATGATAGAGGTGGAGGGAGTGAAGCCAGGATGACTTCACCATGGCATCGACATCTAAAAGGTTTCGTAAGGGAGGTGAGTTTAATGGTTCTTATTCCAGAGGGCAGGGATCAGGAGGTTATCCAGCCCGACCCATTCAGTCTTCACTACAGACTGTAGTTGGGGGTCCATCTCAGACCGGCCAACATTTCTCTGAGGTTGGAGGTTATTCCCAGACTTCGTCATTCTCACAAAGACCGATGCTTGAATCCCGAGAGTGTTATGGATGTGGGGAGATTGGACACATTAAGAGGTATTGTCCAAAACAGAGTTACAGACCTCAAATAGTCAGAGGTAGATGTGGTCATGGAAGAGGCCGTCATTCAGGAGGACGTGGTGGCCGAGGTAATGGTGGTCACCAAAACGGACGGGGTGACGGGCAAACTGGAGCCACTACAGCACAACATGGTAGGGGCAACGGGCAGACAGGCGATAGGGCCCATTGTTACGCTTTCCCCGGGCGGTCAGAAGTGGAGACATCTGATGCTGTTATCATAGGTAATATTTTGGTTTGTGATTGCATGGCTTCTGTATTATTTGACCCTGGATCCACATTTTCATATGTATCTTCCTCATTTGCTACTGGTCTTAATTTACATTGTGAATTTCTTGACATGCCTATTCGTGTTTCTACTCCGGTGGGTGAGTCTGTGATAGTTGAAAAGGTATATAGGTCTTGTCTGGTGACTTTTGTGGGGAGAAATACTCATGTAGACTTGGTTATTTTAGAGATGGTTGATTTCGATGTAATTCTGGGTATGACTTGGCTTTCTCCAAATTTTGTAATCCTAGATTCTAATGCTAAAACTGTAACGTTGGCCAAGCCTGGGACGGATTTGTTAGTGTGGGAGGGTGACTACACTTCCACTCCAGTTCGTATCATCTCCTTTCTTCGTGCTAAGAGAATTGTTAGTAAAGGGTGTTTAGCGTTCTTGGAACACCTCAGGGATGACACTACCCAAGTACCTTCAATTGAGTCGGTTTCGGTAGTCCGTGAGTTTTTGGATATGTTCCCTGCAGACCTTCCTGGTATGCCACCGGATAGGGATATTGACTTTTGCATTGATCTGGAACCGGGTACTCGCCCCATTTCTATACCCCCTTATAGGATGGCCCCAGCGAAGTTAAGGGAATTAAAGGCCCAACTTCAAGAGTTGTTAAGTAAAGGCTTCATTAGACCAAGTGCATCCCCTTGGGGTGCTCCGGTGTTATTTGTGAAGAAGAAGGATGGGAGTTTTCGGATGTGCATAGACTACCGGCAGTTGAACAAGGTAACTATTAAGAACAAGTATCCCATTCCTCGCATTGATGACTTGTTCGATCAGTTACAAGGTGCTCGTGTCTTCTCTAAGATTGACTTGAGATCCGGTTATCATCAATTGAAATTAAAGGCAACGGATGTGCCAAAGACTGCTTTTCGAACCAGGTATGGGCATTACGAATTTGTAGTAATGTCTTTTGGCCTTACGAATGCCCCTGCTGCTTTCATGAGCTTGATGAACGGGATTTTTAAGCCATATCTGGATCTCTTTGTGATCGTATTTATTGATGATATACTGATATACTCCAAGAGTAAGAAGGAACATGAAGAGCATTTGAGAATTGTATTGGAGTTGTTGAGGAAGAAGAAGCTTTATGCCAAATTCTCCAAGTGTGAGTTTTGGCTAGATTCAGTGTCCTTCTTGGGGCACGTGGTTTATAAGGATGGAGTGATGGTGGATCCTTCTAAGATTGAGATAGTGAAGAATTGGGTAAGACCTACTAATGTGTCAGAAATAAGGAGCTTTGTTGGTTTAGCTAGCTATAACCGTCAATTTGTCAAGGGATTCTCTTCTATTGCTTCCCAATTGACGAACTTGACTAAGCAGAACGTTCCATTTGTATGGTCGGATGAATGTGAGGAAAGCTTTCAGAAACTCAAGACCTTGCTGACTACTGCACCTATCCTTACCTTGCCAGTAGAGGGTAAGAACTTCATTGTTTATTGTGATGCATCTTATTCTGGTTTGGGTGCAGTGCTAATGCAAGAGAAGAATGTAATTGCTTATGCTTCGAGGCAATTAAAGGTGCATGAACGTAACTATCCGACCCATGATTTGGAGTTGGCTGCGGTAGTGTTTGCATTAAAGCAATGGAGACACTATTTATATGGGGTTAAGTGTGAAGTCTATACGGATTATCGTAGCCTACAATATGTCTTTACTCAGAGGGATTTGAATTTGAGACAGAGGAGGTGGATGGAACTACTGAAGGACTATGATGTTACCATCTTGTATCACCCAGGAAAGGCTAATGTTGTGGCAGACGCCTTAAGTAGAAAAGCAGGGAGCATGGGTAGTTTAGCCCACTTACAAGTTTCTAGACGCCCATTGTCTAGAGAGGTTCAGACCCTGGCTAATGACTTTATGAGGCTAGAAGTAAATGAGAAGGGAGGATTTTTGGCCCGTGTGGAGGCAAGATCTTCTTTTCTTGACAAGATCAAGGGAAAACAGTTTGATGATGAGAAACTAAGCCGAATTCGGGATATGGTGTTGCGAGGAGAGGCTAAAGAGGCAATAATTGATGAGGAAGGTGTTTTGAGGATTAAGGGAAGGGTATGTGTGCCCCGTGTTGATGATTTGATCCACACCATCCTCACAGAGGCTCATAGTTCCGGATATTCTATACATCCTGGTGCAACCAAGATGTACCGTGACCTAAAGCAACACTTTTAGTGGAGTAGAATGAAGCGTGACATTGTTGATTTTGTTGCCAAATGTCCAAATTGTCAGCAAGTAAAGTATGAACACCAGAGGGCCGGAGGAACACTTCAGAGAATGCCCATTCCTGAATGGAAGTGGGAGAGAATTGCAATGGACTTCGTGGTTGGTCTTCCAAAGACATTGGGAAAGTTTGATTCTATTTGGATAATTGTGGACAGATTAACTAAGTCTGCTCACTTCATTCCGGTCAAGGTGACCTACAATGCAGAGAAGTTAGCCAAACTCTATATCTCAGAAATTGTTTGATTGCATGGAGTTCCACTTTCCATCATATCAGATAGAGGTACGCAGTTTACTTCTAAGTTTTGGAGAACATTGCATGCTGAATTAGGTACTAAGTTGGATCTTAGTATTGCATTTCACCCTCAGACCGATGGTCAGTCTGAGCGAACGATTCAGGTATTGAAAGATATGCTTCGTGCATGTGTGATAGAATTTGGTGGTCATTGGGATAACTTCTTACCCTTAGCGGAGTTTTCATACAATAATAGCTATCACTCAAGTATTGACATGGCCCCATTTGAAGCATTGTATGGGAGGAGATGTAGGTCTCCCATTGGTTGGTTTGATGCATTTGAGGTTAGACCTTGGGGTACTGATCTTTTGAGGGATTCATTAGAGAAGGTGAAGTCTATTCAAGAAAAGCTTTTAGTGGCTCAAAGTAGGCAAAAGGAATATGCAGATCGAAAAGTTAGAGACTTGGAGTTTATGGAGGGTGAGCAAGTCTTGCTGAAGGTTTCACCCATGAAAGGGGTGATGCGGTTTGGTAAAAGAGGTAAGCTAAGCCCAAGGTATATTGGACCATTTGAAGTACTTAAGCGAGTAGGGGAGGTGGCTTATGAATTAGCCTTGCCTCTAGGGCTGTCAGGAGTGCATCCGGTATTTCATGCGTCTATGTTGAAAAGATACCATGGGGACGGAAACTACATCATTCGTTGTGATTCAGTTCTGCTTGATGAGAATTTGACTTATGAGGAGGATCCTGTTGCCATTTTAGATAGAGAAATTCGCAAGTTGAGATCAAGAGAGATTGCGTCCATCAAGGTTCAATGGAAGAATCGACCAGTTGAAGAGTCCACTTTGGAGAAGGAGGCTGATATGCAAGAAAGATACCCACACCTGTTTACAGATTCAGGTACTCTTTTTCGCCCTTGTTTTTCTTCTTGTGATCGTTCGAGGACGAACGATGTGTAAATTGGTATCTATTGTAACGACCTGTTTAGTCGTTTTGAGCAGTAGATTTTATTCTTGAAAAACTATCTTGGTCGACGGATCCCACGATGGACCGTCATGGGCACGACGGACCGTCGAGGGGGTTTCGTTCCAAAACACTTAGAATTCTGAAATTTGGGTACTGAAATCGACTCTCTGAACTTCGTGACGGAATGGCAGGACGGACCGTCGCAGGCACGACGGACCGTCACAGGCACGACGGACCGTCACACATCTTCCACAGAAATTAACTCTCTGAACTCTGCGACGGACCTGCAGGACGGACCGTCACAGCCATGACGGACCGTCACAGGTTGCGTAACCCAGACTGGGTCGGATTTCTGTTAATGTTTTTAAAGGGGCGTATTGGACTATTCATGCTTATAATTATAAAGTTAGTGGATTAATGTTAATAATTCAATTACTTGGGGGTTAAAGGAGATAACCTTGAAATAATTAGTGGGTTATTTTATCATCTTTTATACTTAATTATATGACAATTAAGGTAAAAGAAAAGGGTTTGAATAAGAAAAATAGAAAGAACAAGGAGAGGAGAAACGAACGAACGAAGAGGGAAACAAAGCTTTGGGGAATTTGCTTGCTTGATCACGAATCTTCGGTGGAGGTAGGTTATGGTTTATGCTATTCGTAGTAAACTCTTAATAGCGAATGATATGTGTTGGGTAGTATTATAAAACCTTCTATATGCTTAATTGTGTGCTTGCATGATATGAATATTCTAATTGTGATGAATTAGCATTATGAGGCTATTGAATCTTGAATCTTAAATTTACTTTGTTAATGATGATGCCTTTGTATAAAAGAAGGCTTGATGAACTAAAGTAATGAGATTGATGATGCCTTGGTATAAATGAAGGCTTGATGAACTAAAGTAACGAGATTGATGATGCCTTGGTATAAAAGAAGGCTTGATGAACTAAAGTGATGAGATTAGAGGATCGGGTGTCACGTTCCGACACCAGGATAGTAATAGAGGATCGGGTGTCACGTTCCGGCACAAGGATAGTAATAGAGGATCGGGTGTCACGTTCCGGCACCAGGATAGTATGAGGATCGGAGTGTCACGTTCCGACACCAGGATAGTAATAGAGGATCGGGTGTCACGTTCCGACACCAGGATAGTAATAGAGGATCGGGTGTCACGTTCTGGCACCAGGATAGTATGAGGATCAGAGTGTCACGTTCCGGCACCAGGATAGTATATGGATCGGAGTGTCACGTTCCGACACCAGGATAGTATATGGATCGGGTGTCACGTTCCGGCACCAGGATAGTATATGGATCGGAGTGTCACGTTCCGACACCAGGATAGTAGTAGTGGAGGGAGTGTCACGTACCGACACAAGAGGAATAAAGATAATGAATCTTGAATCATGATAATATACTAAATTCTAAGGAACAAATTCCCAAATGAGTATGGTATTGAGGCTTGAGTCCTCATGTGTGTACTTGGCGTACTTATTAATGATTATAGTACTTGTTGTTGCTACCTGTTGAGTATTGTAGTTGATTTTATGATATTATCTGATATATACTGTTTTCTATTTTGAGTTGGCCGATGATACCTACTCAGTACTTGTGCTTTGTACTGACCCCTACTTGTATTTCTTTTTCCTTGTTAATTGTGGAGTGCAGCAAACGTGCCATCGTCTTCAACTCAACCGCAACTCTAGCCAGTCTTCATCAAGCCAGATTTCAGGGTGAGCTATTGCTTCTAGCTTGGACTGGATCTTTCTCTTCATGTCTTGATGCCTTGAACTTCCGGCATGGACTAGCTTTTTATTTATTTTAGCTTCTTAGATACTCTTAGATTTAGTAATTGGAGGATAGATGTTCTTGTGGTGATGACTTCCAGATTTTGGGGATAATGATTGATAAGTTTTTAGAAGTTATTTAATTGATTTCGTTAATGAGTTTTAAGTCTTTCGCATTGTATTTTGTTCATTATGGTTAAAATGTTGGGGTTTAGATTGGTTGGTTCGCTCACATAGTAGGATAAATGTGGGTTCCACTCGCGGCTCGTTTTGGGTCGTGACAATTCTCATATTATTAGAATCCATATATTTCAACTTTCAATTCAAATTTTTCATATTATATCAATAAATATAATTATTAATGCAGACTTTTGGTACATTCGTTTCATAATATTTATATTTTATTTTTCGTCTTTACTTTTGTGTTATTATTATTTTTATATTACACTTTATATATATATATATATATATATATATATATATATATATATATATATATATATATATATATATATATATATATATATATATATATGTAAAATTAAGTATGAGTTCTAGCAAAAAAGCAACGGTAAAGGAAAAGAGAAAGAACAAGATAACGAAGAAAGTAGACTTTTTAAATTATTTAATTTTGATAAAAAAAATAGTAAAGAAAAAAAGAGTAGTAAAAGTGGTGGTACTTCATCTAAATCAACGAGTAGAGTTAGATTTAACATAAATGATTCTACTTATGTTGATGATACTCCTTATAATATTGATTCAAATGTTCAACTCGATCACGAAAGTTTAGAACGACGTTATGGTAATTTAATCCTAATGTTGATGAAAATTCAGGTGAAGAAGTAGAAGCTGATTTGGGAGAAGAAGAATTTGAAGAAACACCTACTAGTCCGGTGACAGAAGTTCCAAATGAGACTATCAATTTACCGGAGCAAAATCTTGGACATGCACCCCTTATACCTCCCACACGGGAGAAGGTGAAGTATCAACGACCTAAAACTTCTATTGTGTGGCAACTTATGACTTTTGATAAAGAAAATAGTGTTGCTATTTGTAATAAGTGTAAGCAACCTTTTAAACATAACCAAGGTGGGGGTCAAGGTGGAACAGGGGAATTAAATAGACATTTGTTATCTTGTGTGCCGATTCAATATAAAGAAGCTAAAGCATTAACCAATAGAAAAAAAGGAATTTCAATTAATGAATTAGATATTACCAGTAATGCATCGATAGGGGCTTCTAACATGGTTCAAGGAACATTAGATCTTTTTAACCTCGCTGGTCCAATAACACAACGTAAATATAATAAGGAATTAGATCGGAAAAATTTAGCTAAAATAGTTTCTGTTTGTGGTTTGCCTTATAGTTTTCCTTCAAATCCCGGTTTTATTGAATATATTCTGTCACGACCCAAATCGGGGACGCGACTGGCACCCACATTTACCCTCCTGTGTGAGCGAACCAACCCATCTAAACCTTAACATTTCAATATAATATCAACAGAAAATAATGCGGAAGACTTAAACTCATAAATAAAACAACTCAACTATTATTAATATTCCCAAAATCTGGAAGTCATCATCACAAGAACATCTATGATCAAATTACTAAACTAAACTATCTAAGAATGTCTAAGAAGCTAAAAATACATAAGAAACTAGTCCATGCCGGAAGTCAAGGCATCAAGACTTGTAGAAGAAGATCCAGTCCAAGCTTGAAGCGTTAGCTCACCCTGAGATCCGGTATGACGAAATCTGGCCCGAATTACTGTTGTGTTGAAGTTGACGGAACGTTTGCTGCATAACACAAATAACAAAGGGAAAACATAAAAGTAGGGGGTCAGTACAACCACACGTACTGAGTAGATATCATCGGCCAACTCAAAATAGAAGATAATATATATCAAGTAATATTATAAATCAACTATAAACTCAACATGTAGCAACAACAAGTGTTATAATCGTCAATAAATACCATCAAATTCATCCATGAGGGCTCAAGCCTCAATACCATACTCATTTGGGAATTAAGTTCATTATGTTGAGTACATTATCATCTTTTGAGATTCATTATCTTTCTTCCTCTTGTGTCGGTACGTGACACTCCGATCCCCTACCACTATGTGTCGGTACGTGACACTCCGATCCCCTATATGTGTCGGAACGTGACACTCCGATCCCCTATATGTGTTGGAACGTGACACTCCGATCCCCTATATGTGTCGGAACGTGACACTCCGATCCCCTATATGTGTCGGAACGTGACACTCCGATCCCCTATATGTGTCGGAACGTGACACTCCGATCCCCTATATGTGTCGGTACGTGACACTCCGATCCCCTATATCTACGTGTCGGTTCGTGACACCCGTCCCACTAATACTATGTGTCGGAACGTGACACTCCGATCCACTAAATTCATTCTATCCTTTCATCAAGCCTTCTCAATACCAAGGCATCATCAATCCCATTACTTTAATTCATCAAGCCTTCTTTTATACCAAGGCATCATCATTAATATCATAGATTAAAGTTTCTTTCAAGATTTGGGATTCAACGGTGTTCATCATGCTTGTTTTATCAAAATCACATAATCATATTCATGCAAGCATACAATTAAGCATATAGACAGGTTTACAATATCATCAACACATATTATTCACTATTATGAGTTCACTACGAATATCGTAATATAACCATAACCTACCTCCACCGAAGAATTGGAATCAACAAGAAATCTTCCAAGCTTGTTATTCCTCTTCCCTCTTCGATCGATCAATACTTTCTCAATTCGTTTCTCTCTTTTCTCTCTTGTTCTTTCTCTTTTGTTTTATTCAAACCCTCTTTCCTTTACCCTAATTAACAAATAATTAAGAATAAAAGAGGACAATAAAATCCCCTAATTAACTTAAGGTTACCTCTTTTAACCCCTAAGTAATTAGACTTATTAATGTTAACCCTCAATCTTTATAATTAAGGAAAGAATAGTCAAAAACGACCCTTAAAACGTGTGGGGAAATCCTATTCTGACTGGGATCTGCGTGACCTGTGACGGGCCGTCGTGCCTGCGACGGTCCGTCACACCGGTCGTCGCAGCCTCCCCAAATTTCAGGTGACTGTGACGGCCCGTCGTGCCTGTGACGGTCCGTCCTGCACCTCCGTCATGACGGTCAGAAACTCGTTTCTTGTACCAAACTCTCAAAAGTTGAAGTGTTTTGCAACGGAAACTCACGACGGTTCGTCGTGGATGTGACGACACGTCCTGCAGGTCCGTCACAATTTACAGAGAGTCGATTTTAATATCCAATTTGAAGAATTCTAAGTGTCCTGGAACGAAACCTCTTTGACGGGCCGTCGTGGACACGACGGTCCGTCGTGACACTCGTCGTTCCAGCCAGTTTTTCCCAGAAATGAACTCTGTTGCTCAAAACGACTAAACAGGTCGTTACAATAGATACCAATTTACCCATCGTTCGTCCCCGAACAATCAAAAGAAGAAAAACAATGGCGAAAAGGAGTACCTGAATCTGTAAACAGATGTGGGTATTTTTCTTGCATATCTGCCTCCTTCTCCCAAGTAGCCTCTTCAACCGGTCGATTCTTCCATTGCACTTTGATGGATGCAATCTCTCTCGACCTCAGCTTGCGAACTTCTCTATCTAATATAGCAACCGGTTCCTCTTCATAAGTCAAGTTCTCATCCAACAAAACTGAATCCCAACGGATAATGTAGTTTCCATCTCCGTGGTATCTCTTCAACATGGATACATGAAACACCGGATGCACTCCGGACAGCCCTGGGGGCAAGGCTAATTCATAAGCCACCTCCCCTATTCTCTTAAGCACTTCGAATGGTCCAATATACCTTGGACTTAACTTACCCCTTTTTCCGAACCGCATCACCCCTTTCATGGGTGAGACCTTCAACAAGACTTGTTCACCTTCCATGAACTCCAAGTCTCTAACCTTTCGGTCTGCATACTCCTTTTGTCTGCTTTGAGCCGCCAAAAGCTTTTCTTGAATAGCTTTCACCTTCTCCATAGAATCCCTCAACAGATCAGTCCCCCAAGGTCTAACTTCAAAGGCATCAAACCAACCAATGGGAGATCTACACCTCCTCCCATATAATGCTTCAAATGGAGCCATGTCAATACTGGAGTGATAGCTATTATTGTATGAAAACTCTGCCAAAGGTAAAAAGCTATCCCAATGGCCACCAAACTCTATCACACATGCACGAAGCATATCCTCCAATACTTGAATCGTTCGCTCAGACTGACCATCGGTCTGAGGGTGAAATGCCGTGCTAAGGTCCAACCTAGTACCTAATTCAGCATGTAATGTCCTCCAAAACTTAGAAGTAAACTGCGTACCTCTATCCGATATGATGGAGAGTGGAACTCCATGCAACCGAACGATCTCTGAGATGTAGATCTTGGCTAACTTCTCTGCATTGTAGGTCACCTTGACCGGAATGAAGTGAGCGGACTTAGTTAACCTATCAACAATCACCCAAATAGAGTCATACATTCTCAATGTCTTGGGAAGACCAACCACGAAGTCCATCGCGATTCTCTCCCACTTCCATTCAGGAATGGGCATTCTCTGAAGTGTTCCTCCGGGCCTCTGGTGTTCATACTTTACTTGTTGACAGTTTGGACATTTGGCAACAAACTCAACAATATCACGCTTCATTCTACTCCACCAGAAGTGTTGCTTTAGGTCGCGATACATCTTGGTTGCACCAGGATGTATAGAATATCCGGAACTATGAGCCTCGGTAAGAATAGTGGTGATCAATTCATCGATGCGGGGTACACATACCCTTCCCTTAATTCTCAAAACACCTTCCTCATCAATTATTGCCTCTTTAGCCTCTCCTTGCAACACCTTATCTCGGATTCGACTTAGTTTTTCATCATCAAACTGTTTCCCTTTAATCTGATCAAGAAAAGAAGATTTTGCCTCTACACAAGCTAACAATCCTCCCTTCTCATTTACTTCCAACCTCATAAGGTCATTAGCCAGAATCTGCACTTCTCTAGCCAATGGGCGTCTAGAAGCTTGCAAATGAGCTAGACTTCCCATGCTTCCGGCCTTTCTACTCAAAGCATCTGCCACAACATTTGCTTTTCCCGGATGATACAAGATAGTGATGTCGTAGTCCTTCAGTAGTTCCATCCATCTCCTCTGTCTCAAGTTCAAGTCTTTCTTAGTGAATACATACTGTAGGCTACGATGGTCCGTGTAGACTTCACACTTAACCCCATACAAGTAATGTCTCCATTGCTTTAGTGCAAATACTACCGCGGCCAACTCCAAATCATGGGTCGGATAGTTACGTTCATGCACCTTTAATTGCCTCGAAGCATAAGCAATCACATTCTTATCTTGCATTAGCACTGCACCCAACCCAGAATAGGATGCATCACAATAAACAATGAAGTTTTTACCCTCTACTGGCAAGGTAAGGATAGGCGCGGTAGTCAACAAAGTCTTAAGCTTCTGAAAGATTTCTTCACATTCATCTGACCATACAAATGGAACATTCTGCTTCGTCAAGTTCGTCAATTGGGAAGCAATAGAAGAGAATCCCTTGACTAATCGGCGGTAGTAGCTAGCTAGCCCCACAAAACTCCTTATCTCTGACACATTAGTAGGTCTTACCCAATTTTTCACCGTCTCAATCTTGGATGGATCCACCATCACCCCATCCTTAGAAACTACATGTCCCAAGAAGGACACTGAATCTAGCCAAAACTCACACTTGGAGAATTTCGCATAAAGCTTCTTCTTCCTCAACAACTCTAACACCATTTTCAAATGCTCCTCATGTTCCTTCTTACTCTTGGAGTATATCAGAATATCATCAATAAACACGATCACAAAGAGGTCCAAATATGGCTTGAAAATCCCGTTCATCAAGCTCATGAAGGCAGCAGGGGCATTAGTAAGACCAAAAGACATTACCACAAATTCATAGTGCCCATATCTAGTTCGGAAAGCGGTCTTTGGCACGTCCGTCGCTCGTATTTTCAATTGGTGATAACCGGACCTCAAGTCAATTTTTGAGAAGACACAAGCACCTTGTAACTGATCGAACAAGTCATCAATGCGAGGAATGGGGTACTTGTTCTTAATAGTTACTTTGTTCAACTGTCGGTAATCTATGCACATTCGGAAACTCCCATCCTTCTTCTTTACAAACAAGACCGGAGCACCCCAACGAGATGCACTTGGTCTAATGAAGACTTTGCTCAACAACTCCTGAAGTTGTGCCTTTAACTCTCTTAACTCTGCGGGAGCCATTCTATAAGGGGGTATAGAAATGGGGCGAGTACCCGGTTCAAGATCGATACAGAAGTCAATATCCCTATCTGGTGGCATACCAGGAAGATCTGCAGGGAACACATCCAAAAACTCACAGACTACTGAAACCGACTCGATCGAAGGTACTTGGGTAGTGTCATCCTTGAGATGTGCCAAGAAAGCTAAACACCCTTTACTAACCATTTTCTTAGCACGAAGAAAGGATATGATACGCACCGGATTGGAAGTGTAGTCACCCTCCCATACTAACGGATCTGCCCTAGGCTTGGCTAACGTCACAGTTTTAGCATTGCAATCCAGAATCGCAAAATTCGGAGAAAGCCAAGTCATACCCAGAATTACATCAAAGTCTCCCATTTCTAGAATCACCAAATCTACATAAGTGTTGCTCCCCACAAAATTCACGAAACAAGACCTATACACTTTTTCGACTATCACAGACTCATCCACCGGAGTAGAAACACGAATAGGCATGTCAAGTAGTTCACAATGTAAATTAAGACCATTAGCAAATGAGGAAGATACATATGAAAACGTGGAGCCAGGGTCAAATAATACAGATGCCATGCAATCACAAACCAAAAGATTACCTGTGATAACAGCATCCGACGCCTTCGCTTCAGACCTCCCAGGGAAAGCGTAACAATGGGCCCCATTATTTGTCTGTCCGTTGCCCCTACCATGTTGCGTAGTAGTGGCTCCAGTTTGCCCTTCACCTCTGCCGTTTTGGTGACCACCATTACCTCGACCACCACGTCCTCCAGAAAAACGGCCTCTACCATGACCACCCCTACCTCTAGCTAGTGGGGGTCTGTAACTCTGTTTTGGACAATTCCTCCTAATATGTCCAACCTCCCCACATCCATAGCACTCTCTGGAATCGGGCATAGGTCTCTCGGAGTAGTATTGACCGTTCTGAGGTGGACCCCCAACTACAGTCTGTAGTGAAGATTGTATTGGTCGAACTGAGTGACCTCCGGAGTTCTGTCCTCTAGAGTAAGAACCATTAAACTCACCTCCCCTTCGAAACCTTTTTGATGTCGATGTCGTGGTGAATTCATCTGGCTTCACTCCTTCCACCTCTATCACAAAGTCTACCACCTCTTGGAAGGATGTTGCTGTTGCCGCTATCTGTAAGGCTGAAATTCGCAATTCTGACCTCAACCCCTTCACAAAACGGCGGATCCATTCTTGTGGACTGAAACAGAGTTGAGTGGCGTATCTGGATAGTGCGCGAAATTTAGCCTCGTATACATTAACCGACATTCTACCTTGCTCCAGACTCAAGAACTCATCCCTCTTTCTATCTCTCAACGTCCTTGGGATATACTTCTCCATAAACAGGGTAGAGAATGATTCCCAAGTCATTGGTGGTGCCTCTGTTGGTTGACACTCAACATGTGATCGCCACCACATTTTGGCGTTCCCTTGAAATTGATAGCTTACGAACTCAACGCCAAACCGTTCTACTATCCCCATCTTGTGTAGTACCTCATGACAATCAACCAGAAAATCATAAGCATCTTCAGATTCTGCACCCTTGAAGACTGGAGGTTTCAATTTCAAGAACTTACTGAAAAGTTCATGCTGATCATTTGTCATAATAGGCCCAGTAGTCAGACGTGGAAATGTGCCTATCTCCAACGTTGCGTCCATGCGGGGAGCCATAGTAGCCGCATGTCGTATCTCTGAAATCGGAGGTGTTGGTGCAGAAACCACTGGAGGAGCCTGTCCCTGATCAGATAACCCGCTAAGATAAGCAAGTACCTGGTTGATCATCTCTGGGGTAGGTTGGGGTGGCAATTCCTCATTTTGCACTTGTTCAGTTTCTCCTTCCTCACCCTCTCTTACTACCTCCTCAGTCGGTGGAGGAGTCACCGCCCTAGTATCAGATGGGCTAGGGTCTCGTCCTCTTCCTCTAGAGGACGTCCTCCCACGACCTCTCCCACGGCCTCTTGCCGCTGTTCTTCCTCGAGCCACAGCCCCAATGGCTGGCTCAGTCGTTTCCTGTCTTTCCGTTGTTGCTGCTGGTGCGTTCGTTGCTCTAGTTCTAACCATCTGCGAAATAGAGTGAAGATGGTCAGATACCAATTTGTATTACCTAGATACCAATTGGACTCAAGTAGTAGCACGAAAGAAAGAATGAAAGAATGGAATTTTCCTAAAGTCTTATAGCCTCTCAGAGAAAAGTAAAGGCTTCCCCCTACCGTTCCTTAAGACTCTACTAGACCTGTTCTTGTGTGATGGGACCAATGAACCTAAAGCTCTGATACCAAGTTTGTCACGACCCAAATCGGGGACGCGACTGGCACCCACATTTACCCTCCTGTGTGAGCGAACCAACCCATCTAAACCTTAACATTTCAATATAATATCAACAGAAAATAATGCGGAAGACTTAAACTCATAAATAAAACAACTCAACTATTATTAATATTCCCAAAATCTGGAAGTCATCATCACAAGAACATCTATGATCAAATTACTAAACTAAACTATCTAAGAATGTCTAAGAAGCTAAAAATACATAAGAAACTAGTCCATGCCGGAAGTCAAGGCATCAAGACTTGTAGAAGAAGATCCAGTCCAAGCTAGAAGCGTTAGCTCACCCTGAGATCCGGTATGACGAAATCTGGCCCGAATTACTGTTGTGTTGAAGTTGACGAAACGTTTGCTGCATAACACAAATAACAAAGGGAAAACATAAAAGTAGGGGGTCAGTACAACCACACGTACTGAGTAGATATCATCGGCCAACTCAAAATAGAAGATAATATATATCAAGTAATATTATAAATCAACTATAAACTCAACATGTAGCAACAACAAGTGTTATAATCGTCAATAAATACCATCAAATTCATCCATGAGGGCTCAAGCCTCAATACCATACTCATTTGGGAATTAAGTTCATTATGTTGAGTACATTATCATCTTTTGAGATTCATTATCTTTCTTCCTCTTGTGTCGGTACGTGACACTCCGATCCCCTACCACTATGTGTCGGTACGTGACACTCCGATCCCCTATATGTGTCGGAACGTGACACTCCGATCCCCTATATGTGTCGGAACGTGACACTCCGATCCCCTATATGTGTCGGAACGTGACACTCCGATCCCCTATATGTGTCGGAACGTGACACTCCGATCCCCTATATGTGTCGGAACGTGACACTCCGATCCCCTATATGTGTCGGTACGTGACACTCCGATCCCCTATATCTACGTGTCGGTTCGTGACACCCGTCCCACTAATACTATGTGTCGGAACGTGACACTCCGATCCACTAAATTCATTCTATCCTTTCATCAAGCCTTCTCAATACCAAGGCATCATCAATCCCATTACTTTAATTCATCAAGCCTTCTTTTATACCAAGGCATCATCATTAATATCATAGATTAAAGTTTCTTTCAAGATTTGGGATTCAACGGTGTTCATCATGCTTGTTTTATCAAAATCACATAATCATATTCATGCAAGCATACAATTAAGCATATAGACAGGTTTACAATATCATCAACACATATTATTCACTATTATGAGTTCACTACGAATATCGTAATATAACCATAACCTACCTCCACCGAAGAATTGGAATCAACAAGAAATCTTCCAAGCTTTGTTATTCCTCTTCCCTCTTCGATCGATCAATACTTTCTCAATTCGTTTCTCTCTTTTCTCTCTTGTTCTTTCTCTTTTGTTTTATTCAAACCCTCTTTCCTTTACCCTAATTAACAAATAATTAAGAATAAAAGAGGACAATAAAATCCCCTAATTAACTTAAGGTTACCTCTTTTAACCCCTAAGTAATTAGACTTATTAATGTTAACCCTCAATCTTTATAATTAAGGAAAGAATAGTAAAAACGACCCTTAA
Source organism: Solanum peruvianum (assembly GCA_027705065.1). Classification (NCBI taxonomy): domain Eukaryota; kingdom Viridiplantae; phylum Streptophyta; class Magnoliopsida; order Solanales; family Solanaceae; genus Solanum; species Solanum peruvianum. The sequence continues at coordinate 59,795,796 of JAKWJD010001766.1, read as the reverse complement.
AACGTGTGGGGAAATCCTATTCTGACTGGGATCTGCGTGACCTGTGACGGGCCGTCGTGCCTGCGACGGTCCGTCACACCGGTCGTCGCAGCCTCCCCAAATTTCAGGTGACTGTGACGGCCCGTCGTGCCTGTGACGGTCCGTCCTGCACCTCCGTCATGACGGTCAGAAACTCGTTTCTTGTACCAAACTCTCAAAAGTTGAAGTGTTTTGCAACGGAAACTCACGACGGTTCGTCGTGGATGTGACGGCACGTCCTGCAGGTCCGTCACAATTTACAGAGAGTCGATTTTAATATCCAATTTGAAGAATTCTAAGTGTCCTGGAACGAAACCTCTTTGACGGGCCGTCGTGGACACGACGGTCCGTCGTGACACTCGTCGTTCCAGCCAGTTTTTCCCAGAAATGAACTCTGTTGCTCAAAACTACTAAACAGGTCGTTACAATAGATACCAATTTACCCATCGTTCGTCCCCGAACAATCAAAAAAGAAAAACAATGGCGAAAAGGAGTACCTGAATCTGTAACAGATGTGGGTATTTTTCTTGCATATCTGCCTCCTTCTCCCAAGTAGCCTCTTCAACCGGTCGATTCTTCCATTGCACTTTGATGGATGCAATCTCTCTCGACCTCAGCTTGCGAACTTCTCTATCTAATATAGCAACCGGTTCCTCTTCATAAGTCAAGTTCTCATCCAACAAAACTGAATCCCAACGGATAATGTAGTTTCCATCTCCGTGGTATCTCTTCAACATGGATACATGAAACACCGGATGCACTCCGGACAGCCCTGGGGGCAAGGCTAATTCATAAGCCACCTCCCCTATTCTCTTAAGCACTTCGAATGGTCCAATATACCTTGGACTTAACTTACCCCTTTTTCCGAACCGCATCACCCCTTTCATGGGTGAGACCTTCAACAAGACTTGTTCACCTTCCATGAACTCCAAGTCTCTAACCTTTCGGTCTGCATACTCCTTTTGTCTGCTTTGAGCCGCCAAAAGCTTTTCTTGAAAAGCTTTCACCTTCTCCATAAATCCCTCAACAGATCAGTCCCCCAAGGTCTAACTTCAAAGGCATCAAACCAACCAATGGGAGATCTACACCTCCTCCCATATAATGCTTCAAATGGAGCCATGTCAATACTGGAGTGATAGCTATTATTGTATGAAAACTCTGCCAAAGGTAAAAAGCTATCCCAATGGCCACCAAACTCTATCACACATGCACGAAGCATATCCTCCAATACTTGAATCGTTCGCTCAGACTGACCATCGGTCTGAGGGTGAAATGCCGTGCTAAGGTCCAACCTAGTACCTAATTCAGCATGTAATGTCCTCCAAAACTTAGAAGTAAACTGCGTACCTCTATCCGATATGATGGAGAGTGGAACTCCATGCAACCGAACGATCTCTGAGATGTAGATCTTGGCTAACTTCTCTGCATTGTAGGTCACCTTGACCGGAATGAGTGAGCGGACTTAGTTAACCTATCAACAATCACCCAAATAGAGTCATACATTCTCAATGTCTTGGGAAGACCAACCACGAAGTCCATCGCGATTCTCTCCCACTTCCATTCAGGAATGGGCATTCTCTGAAGTGTTCCTCCGGGCCTCTGGTGTTCATACTTTACTTGTTGACAGTTTGGACATTTGGCAACAAACTCAACAATACCACGCTTCATTCTACTCCACCAGAAGTGTTGCTTTAGGTCGCGATACATCTTGGTTGCACCAGGATGTATAGAATATCCGAACTATGAGCCTCGGTAAGAATAGTGGTGATCAATTCATCGATGCGGGGTACACATACCCTTCCCTTAATTCTCAAAACACCTTCCTCATCAATTATTGCCTCTTTAGCCTCTCCTTGCAACACCTTATCTCGGATTCGACTTAGTTTTTCATCATCAAACTGTTTCCCTTTAATCTGATCAAGAAAGAAGATTTTGCCTCTACACAAGCTAACAATCCTCCCTTCTCATTTACTTCCAACCTCATAAGGTCATTAGCCAGAATCTGCACTTCTCTAGCCAATGGGCGTCTAGAAGCTTGCAAATGAGCTAGACTTCCCATGCTTCCGGCCTTTCTACTCAAAGCATCTGCCACAACATTTGCTTTTCCCGGATGATACAAGATAGTGATGTCGTAGTCCTTCAGTAGTTCCATCCATCTCCTCTGTCTCAAGTTCAAGTCTTTCTTAGTGAATACATACTGTAGGCTACGATGGTCCGTGTAGACTTCACACTTAACCCCATACAAGTAATGTCTCCATTGCTTTAGTGCAAATACTACCGCGGCCAACTCCAAATCATGGGTCGGATAGTTACGTTCATGCACCTTTAATTGCCTCGAAGCATAAGCAATCACATTCTTATCTTGCATTAGCACTGCACCCAACCCAGAATAGGATGCATCACAATAAACAATGAAGTTTTTACCCTCTACTGGCAAGGTAAGGATAGGCGCGGTAGTCAACAAAGTCTTAAGCTTCTGAAAGATTTCTTCACATTCATCTGACCATACAAATGGAACATTCTGCTTCGTCAAGTTCGTCAATTGGGAAGCAATAGAAGAGAATCCCTTGACTAATCGGCGGTAGTAGCTAGCTAGCCCCACAAAACTCCTTATCTCTGACACATTAGTAGGTCTTACCCAATTTTTCACCGTCTCAATCTTGGATGGATCCACCATCACCCCATCCTTAGAAACTACATGTCCCAAGAAGGACACTGAATCTAGCCAAAACTCACACTTGGAGAATTTCGCATAAAGCTTTTCTTCCTCAACAACTCTAACACCATTTTCAAATGCTCCTCATGTTCCTTCTTACTCTTGGAGTATATCAGAATATCATCAATAAACACGATCACAAAGAGGTCCAATATGGCTTGAAAATCCCGTTCATCAAGCTCATGAAGGCAGCAGGGGCATTAGTAAGACCAAAGACATACCACAAATTCATAGTGCCCATATCTAGTTCGGAAAAGCGGTCTTTGGCACGTCCGTCGCTCGTATTTTCAATTGGTGATAACCGGACCTCAAGTTAATTTTTGAGAAGACACAAGCACCTTGTAACTGATCGAAACAAGTCATCAATGCGAGGAATGGGGTACTTGTTCTTAATAGTTACTTTGTTCAACTGTCGGTAATCTATGCACATTCGGAAACTCCCATCCTTCTTCTTTACAAACAAGACCGGAGCACCCCAAGGAGATGCACTTGGTCTAATGAAGACTTTGCTCAACAACTCCTGAAGTTGTGCCTTTAACTCTCTTAACTCTGCGGGAGCCATTCTATAAGGGGGTATAGAAATGGGGCGAGTACCCGGTTCAAGATCGATACAGAAGTCAATATCCCTATCTGGTGGCATACCAGGAAGATCTGCAGGGAACACATCCAAAAACTCACAGACTACTGAAACCGACTCGATCGAAGGTACTTGGGTAGTGTCATCCTTGAGATGTGCCAAGAAAGCTAAACACCCTTTACTAACCTTTTCTTAGCACGAAGAAAGGATATGATACGCACCGGATTGGAAGTGTAGTCACCCTCCCATACTAACGGATCTGCCCCAGGCTTGGCTAACGTCACAGTTTTAGCATTGCAATCCAGAATCGCAAAATTCGGAGAAAGCCAAGTCATACCCAGAATTACATCAAAGTCTCCCATTTCTAGAATCACCAAATCTACATAAGTGTTGCTCCCCACAAAATTCACGAAACAAGACCTATACACTTTTTCGACTATCACAGACTCATCCACCGGAGTAGAAACACGAATAGGCATGTCAAGTAGTTCACAATGTAAATTAAGACCATTAGCAAATGAGGAAGATACATATGAAAACGTGGAGCCAGGGTCAAATAATACAGATGCCATGCAATCACAAACCAAAAGATTACCTGTGATAACAGCATCCGACGCCTTCGCTTCAGACCTCCCAGGGAAAGCGTAACAATGGGCCCCATTATTTGTCTGTCCGTTGCCCCTACCATGTTGCGTAGTAGTGGCTCCAGTTTGCCCTTCACCTCTGCCGTTTTGGTGACCACCATTACCTCGACCACCACGTCCTCCAGAAAAACGGCCTCTACCATGACCACCCCTACCTCTAGCTAGTGGGGGTCTGTAACTCTGTTTTGGACAATTCCTCCTAATATGTCCAACCTCCCCACATCCATAGCACTCTCTGGAATCGGGCATAGGTCTCTCGGAGTAGTATTGACCGTTCTGAGGTGGACCCCCAACTACAGTCTGTAGTGAAGACTGTATTGGTCGAACTGAGTGACCTCCGGAGTTCTGTCCTCTAGAGTAAGAACCATTAAACTCACCTCCCCTTCGAAACCTTTTTGATGTCGATGTCGTGGTGAATTCATCTGGCTTCACTCCTTCCACCTCTATCACAAAGTCTACCACCTCTTGGAAGGATGTTGCTGTTGCCGCTATCTGTAAGGCTGAAATTCGCAATTCTGACCTCAACCCCTTCACAAAACGGCGGATCCATTCTTGTGGACTGAAACAGAGTTGAGTGGCGTATCTGGATAGTGCGCGAAATTTAGCCTCGTATACATTAACCGACATTCTACCTTGCTCCAGACTCAAGAACTCATCCCTCTTTCTATCTCTCAACGTCCTTGGGATATACTTCTCCATAAACAGGGTAGAGAATGATTCCCAAGTCATTGGTGGTGCCTCTGTTGGTTGACACTCAACATGTGATCGCCACCACATTTTGGCGTTCCCTTGAAATTGATAGCTTACGAACTCAACGCCAAACCGTTCTACTATCCCCATCTTGTGTAGTACCTCATGACAATCAACCAGAAAATCATAAGCATCTTCAGATTCTGCACCCTTGAAGACTGGAGGTTTCAATTTCAAGAACTTACTGAAAAGTTCATGCTGATCATTTGTCATAATAGGCCCAGTAGTCAGACGTGGAAATGTGCCTATCTCCAACGTTGCGTCCATGCGGGGAGCCATAGTAGCCGCATGTCGTATCTCTGAAACCGGAGGTGTTGGTGCAGAAACCACTGGAGGAGCCTGTCCCTGATCAGATAACCCGCTAAGATAAGCAAGTACCTGGTTGATCATCTCTGGGGTAGGTTGGGGTGGCAATTCCTCATTTTGCACTTGTTCAGTTTCCCCTTCCTCACCCTCTCTTACTACCTCCTCAGTCGGTGGAGGAGTCACCGCCCTAGTATCAGATGGGCTAGGGTCTCGTCCTCTTCCTCTAGAGGACGTCCTCCCACGACCTCTCCCACGGCCTCTTGCCGCTGTTCTTCCTCGAGCCACAGCCCCAATGGCTGGCTCAGTCGTTTCCTGTCTTTCCGTTGTTGCTGCTGGTGCGTTCGTTGCTCTAGTTCTAACCATCTGCGAAATAGAGTGAAGATGGTCAGATACCAATTTGTATCACCTAGATACCAATTGGACTCAAGTAGTAGCACGAAAGAAAGAATGAAAGAATGGAATTTTCCTAAAGTCTTATAGCCTCTCAGAGAAAAGTAAAGGCGTCCCCCTACCGTTCCTTAAGACTCTACTAGACCTGTTCTTGTGTGATGAGACCAATGAACCTAAAGCTCTGATACCAAGTTTGTCACGACCCAAATCGGGGACGCGACTGGCACCCACATTTACCCTCCTGTGTGAGCGAACCAACCCATCTAAACCTTAACATTTCAATATAATATCAACAGAAAATAATGCGGAAGACTTAAACTCATAAATAAAACAACTCAACTATTATTAATATTCCCAAAATCTGGAAGTCATCATCACAAGAACATCTATGATCAAATTACTAAACTAAACTATCTAAGAATGTCTAAGAAGCTAAAAATACATAAGAAACTAGTCCATGCCGGAAGTCAAGGCATCAAGACTTGTAGAAGAAGATCCAGTCCAAGCTAGAAGCGTTAGCTCACCCTGAGATCCGGTATGACGAAATCTGGCCCGAATTACTGTTGTGTTGAAGTTGACGAAACGTTTGCTGCATAACACAAATAACAAAGGGAAAACATAAAAGTAGGGGGTCAGTACAACCACACGTACTGAGTAGATATCATCGGCCAACTCAAAATAGAAGATAATATATATCAAGTAATATTATAAATCAACTATAAACTCAACATGTAGCAACAACAAGTGTTATAATCGTCAATAAATAGCATCAAATTCATCCATGAGGGCTCAAGCCTCAATACCATACTCATTTGGGAATTAAGTTCATTATGTTGAGTACATTATCATCTTTTGAGATTCATTATCTTTCTTCCTCTTGTGTCGGTACGTGACACTCCGATCCCCTACCACTATGTGTCGGTACGTGACACTCCGATCCCCTATATGTGTCGGAACGTGACACTCCGATCCCCTATATGTGTCGGAACGTGAAACTCCGATCCCCTATATGTGTCGGAACGTGACACTCCGATCCCCTATATGTGTCGGAACGTGACACTCCGATCCCCTATATGTGTCGGAACGTGACACTCCGATCCCCTATATGTGTCGGTACGTGACACTCCGATCCCCTATATCTACGTGTCGGTTCGTGACACCCGTCCCACTAATACTATGTGTCGGAACGTGACACTCCGATCCACTAAATTCATTCTATCCTTTCATCAAGCCTTCTCAATACCAAGGCATCATCAATCCCATTACTTTAATTCATCAAGCCTTCTTTTATACCAAGGCATCATCATTAATATCATAGATTAAAGTTTCTTTCAAGATTTGGGATTCAACGGTGTTCATCATGCTTGTTTTATCAAAATCACATAATCATATTCATGCAAGCATACAATTAAGCATATAGACAGGTTTACAATATCATCAACACATATTATTCACTATTATGAGTTCACTACGAATATCGTAATATAACCATAACCTACCTCCACCGAAGAATTGGAATCAACAAGAAATCTTCCAAGCTTTGTTATTCCTCTTCCCTCTTCGATCGATCAATACTTTCTCAATTCGTTTCTCTCTTTCTCTCTTGTTCTTTCTCTTTTGTTTTATTCAAACCCTCTTTCCTTTACCCTAATTAACAAATAATTAAGAATAAAAGAGGACAATAAAATCCCCTAATTAACTTAAGGTTACCTCTTTTAACCCCTAAGTAATTAGACTTATTAATGTTAACCCTCAATCTTTATAATTAAGGAAAGAATAGTCAAAAACGACCCTTAAAACGTGTGGAGAAATCCTATTCTGACTGGGATCTGCGTGACCTGTGACGGGCCGTCGTGCCTGCGACGGTCCGTCACACCGGTCGTCGCAACCTCCCCAAATTTCAGGTGACTGTGACGGCCCGTTGTGCCTGTGACGGTCCGTCCTGCACCTCCGTCATGACGGTCAGAAACTCGTTTCTTGTACCAAACTCTCAAAAGTTGAAGTGTTTTGCAACGGAAACTCACGACGGTTCGTCGTGGATGTGACGTCACGTCCTGCAGGTCCGTCACAATTTACAGAGAGTCGATTTTAATATCCAATTTGAAGAATTCTAAGTGTCCTGGAACGACACCTCTTTGACGGGCCGTCGTGGACACGACGGTCCGTCGTGACACTCGTCGTTCCAGCCAGTTTTTCCCAGAAATGAACTCTGTTGCTCAAAACGACTAAACAGGTCGTTACATATTCAACAAACTTATAATCCGGATTATAGAGGCTTTTCAAGAAATACTGTTAAATCTGATGTTTTTGAATATCAAGGTAAACATTGTCAATTTCTTCGTTGTCTATTTAGCATATTAGATAGTAGAGTGTCTATAACTTCGGACATGGGTCGTAGTGTTAATGGAAATGATTATTAAACTATTACTGCACATTGGATTGATCATAATTGGAATTTGCAAAAAAGAATTATAAGTTATAAACTATGTATAGAGAAAAAAAACTGGTGCTTAGCTTCAAATATTTTAAGTATTTTAGATTATTACGTGATTATAGATAAAATAATGTCTGTCGCATTAGATAATGCATCTAATAATACAAGCACTGCTAAAATGTTAAAAGTTAGATTATGTCCAATTGACAATAATGTTTTTCATATTAGATGTGTTGCACATATATTAAATTTAGTTGTACAAGATGGTATTTCATTATTTGATTGTGGTAGCGTAAAAGTTGAATATGCTGTTACCTGGATTTTTTATACAAACAATGCTGCTAGAATTAGGGAATTTAATGAGCGTTGTTAACTATGTGAATTGTCACCTAGAAAATTTCCAAAACATATTAAAACAAGGTGGAATTCTCTTTACGAAATGCTTTCGGTTGCTTATAAATATAGAAGACCCATACAAATGATTTTTAATGCTCATAATGACGATCCATTAGATAGAATTTGTGATGAAGATTGGGAAGAAACTAAAGAACTATTACAATTTTTAAGACTTTTTTATGATGTTTTCGGGAATTTAGTATCCTACTATTTCATCCGTATTAATAAATATTTGTGCTCTTTCAATTCAATTTTGTAAATATAAAAAAATAGATAAATTTAAAGTTGCAATTGAAGGTATGATTGAAAAATTTTAAAAATATTTTTTTACTATTCCTCAAGTTTTTTTAACGGCTACTTTACTTCATCATGCTTATAAATTACATGGTGTGCAAGGCCTTGTTGACACTTTTTATGGAACTTTAGAAATTTTACAGGAAGAAATTTCAAATTGTCAAGCGTGTAAGTCTAGCATAAAAGTAGAAGCAAAACTATTGAGATTGATTCGTTACTTTCAATTTCATGTTATATGCGAGATTTTCTAAGTCTTAATTCTACTAACCGTGATGATTTTGAAGAATGTCTTAATCAATCTTTAGAAGTATTGGAATTCAAATATGGCAATGAAGATTTATTAGGATGGTGGAGTAGGCGAAGCGATGCATTTCCAACTTTGAGCAAAATGGTTCGTGATGTTCTAGCTATTCAAGCTTCATCAGTTGCATCGGAGGCTGCTTTCAGTGCGGCAAGGTTTCAAATTGGTGATCATAGACATTAATTGGCGGAAGACAATTTGGAAACGACAGTTTTATTTAGAGACTGGTCCAATGCCAAAAGGAGGAATAATAATTTGCCTAAGTTAAGTAAAAAACAAGCAAGTTGGATCAAAACACAAATTGAATGCAGTGATGATGAATTAGAGGCACAAGAATTTCTAACAAGTTTTCCAACACCGGAGGATATCACCATCTCTATGATGCGACAATTAGAATTAAATTTTAAAGGAGAAAACAAATATTTTTAGATTACATTCGAGAACTAATTAAAACAGAACCCTTCCTAGAAGGTGGCTTCGTAAAATTAGTTACTCATCTAATATCTGTAGCAAATATTAGTTTTACGTATAAGAACTTATTGAAACAGAACCCTTCCTAAAAGGTGGCTGCGTAGATTAGTTACTCCACTAATATTTGTTAATTGTAAGTTGTAACTTCTAAGTTCTATTGAATAAATTTGAAGGTTTTAACTTTTGTTCAAGTTTTTTTTATACAATTACTGTTTTGTATTTTAATTTTAATATATACTGAAGTACTAAACTAATTTTAAAATACTTAATTTAAAGTTTACAATTTACATTACTTTAAAGTATTTAATTTACAAATTTAAACTTCTCAAATTTGAAATTTAAAACTTTAAAGTTGAAACTTGAAATTTGAAAATTGAAAATTGAAACTTGAAATTTGAAAATTTATTTTGATATTTGAAAATCAAAAATTAAATTTAAAATTTATTAGCTAAAGACGTATAATTTCAATAAAAATATATAAGTATTAAAAAAAAATCCCCCGTCCTATGCCGTCCCGTCCCGTCCCCCCAAATCCATCCCATCCCGTATATATAGTGGGACGGGATGGGACCTATTTTTGTCCCCCCAATCCCGATCTCGGGTCAAATCCCCTCCCCCCGTCCCTCGTCCCGTCCCGTCCCCCTTCGTCCCGTCCCCCAGTCCTCTTCCCGTCCCCTTAGCAGCCGTAAGTGCAATGCAAGGGCCTCCCTTCTAGTGTGTGCGTGTATATATATATATATATATATCCCTAAAATATATTTCCCTCCGGTAATTTTGCAAAGCGCCAAAATTTTTCATCTGATTAAAAAATAAAAAATCAAAAAGCCCTTTCCCATAAAACCCTCTTTCAACAAATTTCTCAACGATATTCTGTTCCAGCAATTCTCAACGAAGTTCTTGGTGAAGAAAAGAATAACATAACTTTTGGTGAAGAAATCTCTCTAGTGAAGCTCGTTTGTCTTCTTGGGCATTGATATCTTTTTGTAACGACCTGTTTAGTCGTTTTGAGCAGCAAATTTTATTTCTGGAAAACTGGTTCAGACGACGGACCCCACGACGGACCGTCATGGGCACGACGGACCGTCGAGGGGGTCTCGTTCCAAAACACTTAGAATTCTGAAATTTGGGTACTGAAATCGACTCTCTGAACTTCGTAATGGAATGGCAGGACAGACCGTCATGGGCACGACGGACCGTCACACATCTTCCACAGAAATTAAGTCTCTGAACTTCGTGACGACATGGCAAGACGGACCGTCGTGGGCACGACGGACCGTCACAGACTCTTCAAGGAAATTAAGTCTCTGAACTTTGTGACGGACCTGCAGGACGGACCGTCACAGCCATGACGGACCGTCACAGGTTGCGTAATCCCATGCTGGGGTCGGATTTCTGTTAAGTAAATTAAGGGCGTTTTGGACTATTCCTGCTTTAATTATAAAGTTAGTGGGTTAATGTTAATAAGTTTAATTACTTGGGGGTTAAAAGAGGTAACCTTGAGTTAATTAGTGGGTTACTATTGCCATCTTTTACACTTAATTATATGCTAATTAGGGTAAAAGAAAGAGGGTTTGAATAAGAAAAAAATAGAAAGAACAAAGAGAGAGAGAGAGGATCGATCGAGAGAGAAAGAGATATGAACGAAGAGGAAAACACAAGCTTTGGGAAATTGCTTGCTTGATAAAAATCTTCGGTGGAGGTAGGTTATGGTTTTTATGCTATTCGTAGTAAACTCATAATAGCGAATGATATGTATTGGTAGTATTGTAAACCCTTCTATATGCTTAATTGTATGCTTGCATGAATGTGATTACATAATTGTGATAAAATAAGCATGATGAAGCTATTGAATCCTAAATCTTGAGAAATCCTAATCTACTTTGTTAATGATGATGCCTTGGTGTAAAAGAAGGCTTGATGAACTAAAGTAATGATATTGATGATGCCTTGGTATAAAAGAAGGCTTGATGAACTAAAGTAATGGGATTGATGATGCCTTGGTATAAAAGAAGGCTTGATGAATTAAAGTAATGAGATTAGTGGGGCGGGTGTCACGTACCGACACGTAGAATTAGGGGATCGGGTGTCACGAACCGACACGTAGAATTAGGGGATCGGGTGTCACGAACCGACACGTAGAATTAGGGGATCGGAGTGTCACGTTCCGACACATAGTATTAGGGGATCGGGTGTCACGAACCGACATATAGAATTAGGGGATCAGAGTGTCACGTTCCGACACATAGTAGTAGGGGATCGGAGTGTCACGTTCCGACACGTAGTAGTAGGGGATCAGAGTGTTACGTTAGGGAACGAACATAGTAGTAGGGGAGCGGAGTGTCACGTACCGACACAAGAGGAATAAAGATATTGAATCTTGAAAGATGTAATATACTCAATCTAATGAACCTAATTCCCAAATGAGTATGGTATTGAGGCTTGAGTCCTCATGGGTGAACTTGGCGGTACTTATTAATGATTATAGTACTTGTTGTTGCTACATGTTGAGTATTGTAGTTGATTTATGATATTATCTGATAAATACTGTTTTCTATTTTGAGTTGGCCGATGATACCTACTCAGTACTTGTGTTTTGTACTAACCCCTACTTGTATGTTTCTTTCTTTGTTATTTGAGGAGTGCAGCAAACGTGCCATCGTATTCAACTCAACCGCAACTCTAGCAAGTCTTCATTACACCGGATTTCAGGGTGAGCTAATGCTTCTAGCTTGGACTTGATCTTCTTCTTCAAGTCTTGATTCCTCGAAATTCCGGCATGGACTAGCTTTTACTTATTTTAGCTTTCTTAGATACTCTTAGTTTTAGTAATTGAGGATAGATGTTCTTGTGATGATGACTTCCAGATTTTGGGGAACAATAGATGTTGAGTTTTTAGAAGTTATTGAATTGATTTTCATTAATGAGTTTAAGTCTTCCGCAATGTATTTTGTTCATTATGTTCGAGATGTTGGGTTTAGATTGGTTGGTTCGCTCACATAGTAGGATAAGTATGGGTTCCACTCGCGGCTCGGTTTTGGGTCGTGACAAACTTGGTATCAGAGCATTAGGTTCGTTGGTCTCATCACAGAAGAACGAGTCTAGTAGAGTCTTAAGGAACGGTAGGGGGACGCCTTTACTTTTCTTTGAGTGGCTATAAGACTTTAGGAAAATTCCATTCTTTCATCATTTCTTTCGTGCTATTACTTGGATCCAATTGGTATCTAGGTGATACAAATTGGTATCTGACCATCTTCACTCTATTTCGCAGATGGTTTGAACTAGAGCAAAGACTGCACCAACACCAACACCGGCAAGACAGGATGCGTCTGAGCCAGCCACTGGGGCTGTAGCTCGGAGAGGAACAGTGGCAAGAGGCCGCGATAGAGGTCGCGAGAGGACGCCCTCTTGAGGAAGAGGACAAACACCTAGCCCATCAGATACTAGGGCGGTGACTCCTCCACCAACTGAGGAAGTGGTAAGAGAGGGTGAGGATGGGGAGAATGAGCAAGTGCAGAATGAGGAATTGCCACCCCAACCTACCTCAGAAATGATTAATCAGGTTCGTGCTTATCTTAGTGGGTTATCTGATCAAGGCCAGACACCTCCAGTGTTTTCCGCACTAGCACCTCAGGTTCCAGAGGTACAACATGCCGCTGCTGGGGCTCCCCGCATGGATGCCTCATTGGAAATAGACACGTGTCCTCGTCTGACTACAGGGCCTATAATGACAAATGATCAGCATGAACTTTTCAGTAAGTTCTTGAAATTGAAACCTCCAGTCTTCAAGGGTGCTGAATCTGAGGATGCCTACGATTTTCTGGTTGACTGTCATGAGCTACTACACAAGATGGGTATAGTAGAACGGTTTGGTGTTGAGTTTGTGACTTATCTGTTTCAAGGGAACGCCAAAATGTGGTGGCGGTCACATGTTGAGTGTCAACCAACAGAGGCACCACCTATGACTTGTGCATCATTCTCTAGCTTGTTTATGGAGAAGTATATCCCCCGAACATTGAGGGATAGGAAAAGAGATGAGTTCTTGAGCCTAGAGCAAGGTAGGATGTCGGTTACTACATATGAGGCTAAGTTTCATGCATTATCCAGGTATGCCACCCAAGTTTGTTTCAGTCCACAAGAGCGGATTCGCCGTTTTGTGAAGGGGTTGAGGTCAGAATTACGGATTTCAGCCTTACAGGTAGCGGCTACGGCAAAATCCTTTCAAGAAGTGGTAGACTTCGTGATAGAGGTGGAAGGAGTGAAGCAGGATGACTTCACCATGGCATCGACATAAAAAAGGTTTCGAAAGGGAGGTGAGTTTAATGGTTCTTACTCTAGAGGACAGGGTTCAGGAGGTTACTCACTCCGACCAATTCAGTCTTCCCTACAGACTGTAGTTGGGGGTCCACCTCAGACTGGTCAACACTTTTCTGAGAGACCTATGCTTTACTCCAGAGAGTGTTATGGATGTGGGGAGACTGGACATATTAGGAGGAATTGTCAAAAACAGAGTTATAGACCCCCAATAGCTAGAGGTAAAGGTGGTAAGGGTAGAGGCCGTTATTCTGGAGGACGTGGTGGTCGAGGTAATGGTGGTCACCAAAACGGCCGGGGTGATGGGCAAACTGGAGCCACTACAACACAACATGGTAGGGGCAACGGAACGACAAGTAATGGTGCCCATTGTTACGCTTTCCCTGGGAGATTTGAAGCGGAGACATCTGATGCTGTCATCACAGGTAATCTTTTGGTTTGTTATTGCATGGCTTCTGTATTGTTTGATCCTGGATCCACATTTTCTTATGTATCTTCTTCATTTGCTACTGTTCTTAATTTACCTTGTGAATTACTTGACATGCCTATTCGTGTTTCTACTCCGGTGGGTGAGTCTGTGATAGTTGAAAAAGTATATAGGTCTTGTTTGGTGACTTTTGTGGGGAGCAACAGTTATGTAGATTTGGTTATCTTAGAAATGGTTGATTTTGATGTAATTCTGGGTATGACTTGGCTTTCTCCGAATTTTGCGATCTTGGATTGTAATGCAAAAAACTGTGACGTTAGCCAAGTCTGGGACAGATCCGTTAGTGTGGGAGGGCGACTACACTTCCTCTCCGGTTCGTATCATCTCCTTTCTTTGTGCTAAGAGAATGGTTAGTAAGGGGTGTTTAGCTTTCTTGGCACATCTCAGGGATGACACTACCCAAGTACCTTCAATTGAGTCGGTTTCGGTAGTCCGTGAGTTTCTGGACGTGTTCCCTGCAGATCTTCCTGGTATGCCACCAGATAGAGATATTGATTTTTGCATTGATCTGGAACCGGGTACTCGCCCCATTTCTATACCCCCTTATAGAATGGCTCCCGCGGAGTTAAGAGAGTTAAAGGCCCAACTTCAAGAGTTGTTGAGCAAAGGCTTCATTAGACCAAGTGCATATCCTTGGGGTGCTCCGGTGTTATTTGTGAAGAAGAAGGATGGGAGTTTTCGGATGTGCATAGACTACCGGCAGTTGAACAAGGTAACTATTAAGAACAAGTATCCCATTCCTCGCATTGATGACTTGTTCGATCAGTTACAAGGTGCTTGTGTCTTCTCTAAAATTGACTTGAGATCCGGTTATCATCAATTGAAAATACGGGCAACGGATGTGCCAAAGACTGCTTTTCGAATCAGGTATGGGCATTACGAATTTGTAGTGATGTCTTTTGGTCTTACGAATGCCCCTGCTACTTTCATGAGCTTGATGAATTGGATTTTTAAGCCATATCTGGATCTCTTTGTGATCATATTTATTGATGATATACTGATATACTCCAAGAGTAAGAAGGAACATGAGGAGCATTTGAGAATTGTGTTGGAAGTATTAAGGGAGAAAAGGCTTTATGCCAAATTCTCCAAGTGTGAGTTTTGGCTAGATTCAGTGTCCTTCTTGGGGCACGTGGTTTCTAAGGATGGAGTGATGGTGGATCCATCTAAGATTGAAGCAGTGAAGAATTGGGAGAGACCTACTAATGTGTCAGAAATAAGGAGCTTTGTTGGTTTAGCTAGCTATTACCGCCGATTTGTCAAGGGATTCTCTTCCATTGCTTCCCAATTGACGAACTTGACTAAGAAGAATGTTCCATTTGTATGGTCGGATCAATGTGAGGAAAGCTTTCAGAAACTCAAGACCTTGTTGACTACTGCACCAATTCTTACCTTGCCAGTAGAGGGTAAGAACTTCATCGTTTATTGTGATGCATCCTATTCTGGTTTGGGTGCAGTGCTAATGCAAGAGAAGAATGTAATTGCTTATGCTTAAAGGCAATTAAAGGTGCACGAACGCAATTACCCGACCCATGATTTGGAGTTGGCCGCGGTAGTATTTGCATTAAAGCAATGGAGACACTATTTATATGGGGTTAAGTGTGAGGTCTATACGGATCATCGTAGCCTACAGTACGTTTTTACTCAGAAGGATTTGAACTTGAGACAGAGGAGATGGATGGAACTACTGAAGGACTACGATATCACAATCTTGTATCATCCGGGAAAAGCTAATGTCGTGGCAGATGCTTTAAGTAGAAAGGCAGGAAGCATGGGTAGTTTAGCCCACTTACAAGTCTCTAGACGCCCGTTGGTGAGAGAAATCCAAAACTTGGCTAATGACTTTATGAGGCTAGAAGTAAATGAGAAGAGAGGATTTTTGGCTTGTGTGGAGGCGAGATCTTCTTTTCTTGACAAGATTAAGGGAAAGCAGTTTACTGATGAGAAATTGATCCGGATCCGAGATAAAGTGTTGCGAGGAGAGGCTAAAGAAGCAACAATCGATGAGGAAGGTGTGTTGAGGATTAAGGGAAGGGTATGTGTACCTCGTGTTGATGATTTGATCCACACTATTCTTACAGAGGCTCATAGTTCAAGGTATTCCATACATCCTGGTGCAACCAAGATGTATCGTGACCTAAAGCAACACTTTTGGTGGAGTAGAATGAAGCGTGACTTTGTTGATTTTATTGCCAAATTTCCAAATTGTCAGCAAGTAAAATATGAACACCAGATGCCCGGAGGAACACTTCAGAGAATGCCCATTCCGGAATGGAAGTGGGAGAGAATTGCAATGGACTTCGTGGTTGGTCTTCCAAAGACAATGGGTAAGTATGACTCCATTTGGGTAATTGTTGATAGGCTAACTAAGTCTGCTCATTTCATTCCGGTCAAGGTGACTTATAATGCAGAGAAGCTAGCCAAACTTTACATCTCGGAAGTTGTTCGGTTGCATGGGGTTCCACTCTCCATCATATCAGATAGAGGTACGCAGTTTACTTCTAAGTTTTGGAGAACATTGCATGCGGAATTAGGTACTAGGTTGGATCTAAGTACCGCATTTCACCCTCAGATCGATGGTCAGTCTGAGCGAACGATTCAAGTGCTGGAGGATATGCTTCGTGCATGTGTGATAGAATTTGGTGGCCATTGGGATAGCTTCTTACCTTTGACAGAGTTCTCCTACAATAATAGCTATCACTCAAGTATTGGTATGGCCCCATTTGAGGCACTGTATGGGAGGAGATATAGGTCTCCCATTGGTTGGTTTGATGCATTTGAGGTTAAACCTTGGGGTACTGACCTTTTGAGGGATTCATTAGAGAAGGTGAAGTCTATTCAAGAAAAGCTTTTAGCGGCTCAAAGTAGGCAGAAGGAATATGCAGATCGAAAGGTTAGAGACTTGGAGTTTATGGAGGGTGAGCAAGTCTTACTGAAGGTTTCGCCCATTAAAGGGGTGATGCGGTTTGGTAAAAGAGGTAAGCTAAGCCCAAGGTATATTGGACCATTCGAAGTACTTAAACGAGTAGGGGAGGTGGTTTACGAATTAGCCTTGCCTCCAGGGCTGTCCGAGTGCATCCGGTATTTCATGTGTCTATGTTTAAAAGATACCATGGGGATGGAAACTATATTATCCGTTGGGATTCAGTTTTGCTTGATGAGAATTTGTCTTATGAGGAGGAGCCTGTTGCTATTTTAGTTAGAGAAGTCCGCAAGCTGAGGTCAAGGGAGATTGCATCTATCAAAGTTCAATGGAGGAATCGGCCGGTTGAAGAGTCCACTTGGGAGAAGGAGGCGGATATGCAAGAAAGATACCCACATATGTTTACAGATTCAGGTACTCCTTTTCGCCCTTGTTTCTTTTCGTGTGATCGTTCGAGGATGAACGATGGTTAAATTGGTATCTATTGTACCGACCTGTTTAGTCGTTTTGAGCAGCAGATTTTATTTCTGGAAAACTGGCTGAGACGATGGACCCCACGACGGACCGTCATGGGCACGACGGACCGTCGAGGGGGTCTCGTTCCAAAACACTTAGAATTCTGAAATTTGAGTACTGAAATCGACTCTCTGAACTTCGTAACGGAATGGCAGGATGGACCGTCGTGGGCACGACGGACCGTCACACATCTTCCACAAAAATTAAGTCTCTGAACTTCGTGATGACATGGCAGGACGGACCGTTGTGGGCACGACGGACTGTCACAGACTCTTCAAGTAAATTAAGTCTCTGAACTTTGTGACGGACCTGCAGGACGGACCGTCACAGCCATGACGGACCGTCACAGGTTGCGTAATCCCATGCTGGGTCGGATTTCTGTTAAGTAAATTAAGGGGCGTTTTGGACTATTCCTGCTTTAATTATAAAGTTAGTGGGTTAATGTTAATAGTTTAATTACTTGGGGGTTAAAAGAGGTAACCTTGAGTTAATTAGTGGGTTACTATTGCCATCTTTTACACTTAATTATATGCTAATTAGGGTAAAAGAAAGAGGGTTTGAATAAGAAAAAAATAGAAAGAAAAAAGAGAGAGAGAGGATCGATCGAGAGAGAAAGAGATATGAACGAAGAGGAAAACACAAGCTTTGGGAAATTGCTTGCTTGATAAAAATCTTCGGTGGAGGTAGGTTATGGTTTTTATGCTATTCGTAGTAAACTCTTAATAGCGAATGATATGTATTGGTAGTATTGTAAACCCTTCTATATGCTTAGTTGTATGCTTGCATGAATGTGATTACATAATTGTGATAAAATAAGCATGATGAAGCTATTGAATCCTAAATCTTGAGAAATCCTAATCTACTTTGTTAATGATGATGCCTTGGTGTAAAAGAAGGCTTGATGAACTAAAGTAATGAGATTGATGATGCCTTGGTATAAAAGAAGGCTTGATGAACTAAAGTAATGGGATTGATGATGCCTTGGTATAAAAGAAGGCTTGATGAATTAAAGTAATGAGATTAGTGGGGCGGGTGTCACGAACCGACACGTAGAATTAGGGGATCGGGTGTCACGAACCGACACGTAGAATTAGGGGATCGGGTGTCACGAACCGACACATAAAATTAGGGGATCGGAGTGTCACGTTCCGACACATAGTATTAGGGGATCGGGTGTCACGAACCAACACGAGAATTAGGGGATCGGAGTGTCACGTTCTGACATATAGTAGTAGGGGATCGGAGTGTCACGTTCCGACACATAGTAGTAGGGGATCGGAGTGTCACGTTCCGACACATAGTAGTAGGGGAGCGGAGTGTCACGTACCGACACAAGAGGAATAAAGATAATGAATCTTGAAAGATGTAATATACTCAATCTAATGAACCTAATTCCCAAATGAGTATGGTATTGAGGCTTGAGTCCTCATGGGTGAGCTTGGCGGTACTTATTAATGATTATAGTACTTGTTGTTTCTACATGTTGAGTATTGTAGTTGATTTATGATATTATCTTTATATACTGTTTTCTATTTTGAGTTGGCCGATGATACCTACTCAGTACTTGTGTTTTGTACTGACCCCTACTTGTATGTTTCTTTATTTGTTATTTGTGGAGTGCAGCAAACGTGCCATCGTCTTCAACTCAACCGCAACTCTAGCCAGTCTTCATTACACCGGATTTCAGGGTGAGCTAATGCTTCTAGCTTGGACTGGATCTTCTTCTTCAAGTCTTGATGCCTCGAAATTCCGGCATGGACTAGATTTTACTTATTTTAGCTTTCTTAGATACTCTTAGTTTTAGTAATTGAGGATAGATGTTCTTGTGATGATGACTTCCAGATTTTGGGGAATAATAGATGTTGAGTTTTTAGAAGTTATTGAATTGATTTTCATTAATGAGTTTAAGTCTTCCGCAATGTATTTTGTTCATTATGTTCGAAATGTTAGGTTTAGATTTGTTGGTTCGCTCACATAGTAGGATAAGTGTGGGTGCCACTCGCGGCTCGGTTTTGGGTCGTGACACTTTTACTTCAGTTGAACCTCCACTGGTCTTACGACAACAATTTATGGGTATAAAGGTAAATACTTTTGATCTATTCTCTGCTAGTATTTCTAAGTCCCCCATTGAATGATTTTCGAGAAATTTTATAGAATACTAAATTTTGTCTTAAATCTACGTTATTTGCTCTAATCTAGGTCTGCCATATAATATATTTGTGGATTATAGTTTGTATTCCTGTTTGGTGTTGATTTGACAACCCTTAAGCAAAAGTCTTTGAGAGGGTGAATTTCAATTTCATAAGAGAAATTTCAATTTGTATTTGATTGTTTTCCTCAAAATCACGCAGAGGACATATTTCAGGCAAAAAATAAGTCTAAGATACTTGTCTTCTTTTTCTATACAATAAATTGAATATAATGGACTTATAAGATTTGAAAAACTCAAGTTGCAAATTCACGGATTGTCCGAATTTGTTTGTTCTCACAATCAGGTCATTCATATATACTTAGGCTTAATCTCGCTAACTAGGTCCAATTTTACTTCATTTGGTACACCTCCTCATTTTCACCAATAATATGCTCAGCTATCGTGATATTCTCTACTTCTTTCCCTTCTGTCTATTTATCACCTTCTGATGCACACAACTTTAAGAGCTATGGCCACAGAGAGACCAAAATAAATTTTTCTTTTTTGAAAAATAAATAGTCTTTTGGCAATCGAGATTGTCCTCACAATCAACATATGTATATATAATGCATATTGACACTCCTTGGCTTCTACGCGATTTTATTTCTTAATATTTTGACACCCCTTAAATAAAATTCCAGCTCCGCCACTATCAGAAACTAAAACATAAATGAACCAAGGAACACTGATATATGAAATACATTAAATCACTACAAAATTATTCTTAAGTTCTTCTTAATCCTTTTAAGCTTTAAGTTGTTGTTTAGCATTCCAACTCGCATACTCGTACATTCAATGTATTGATGTCAGTTGGTTTGCATCGTCTTATGATGCAGACGCAGGTAACCAAGATCAGCATCCAGCGCCTCGTTGATCCTGTTTGAGCATCCAGAGTCAGTGGTGAGCCTTTTTGCATCTGGAGGACCCTTTATTGTTTTCAGTATTTTCCTTTATAAAATGTTGAGGGGTTTGTCCCATTATTCATCCTAGTTATTGTAGAGGCTTCTAAGACAGATAGTCAGTCAGATTTATCGGTTTGAGTCTCTTCTTATCTAACATTACATAGGTTCAACTGTTGAGACTTAAATGTCACTTTGGACAAAACAATTATTTAAAGTATTTCTCATAAGAATGCTTTTTATCCTGTTTTTATAATTGAGTTAAGTTAAGTCTTCCGCTGAGATAAATAATTTAGGGTTCACTCAAGGCCACCAACGTTCATGGGGTGTCGATCACGTCCAGGATGTAGGCTCAGGGCATAACAACAATTTCTTATAACTTTAAGCAAAATTATTTATTCAATCATGATATTTTATTTCAAATAAGTTATTTAGTGAAAACGTTGCAATTGTTATACTAAGTTTTAACTCGTTCAAAAAATTAGTAATGAGCTATAACATTTACTATTAAAAAAAGTCAATGACTATATCATTTAATTATTACCACAATTTCTAATAATCTGAAGAAAAAATATTATCTAGTTATAATAGTTTGTGTTAGTGAAAAAACTTACAAGATAATAAAATTGCAAGATTACAATTGAAAATAAAATGAAGAAAGTAATCTCTTTAGGCTGAGGCGCGGATATCTCGCTCTCTTTAAGGAGATTCAAGCCCACTGCAGCAAATGTTTTCACCGGTCCAGCAGTAGTCCTCTTTGACTTGTCCCCTCTAGGATACAACAGCCTTCACAAAGTATAACTCAACAACTCTGGACAAGAGTTGAGTCCAAAGCTCCACAAAAAAGAACACCTCCCTTCAACTAATAAGAACTCTCTTTTATGCTAACTCTTTCACTCTTTGTTTTCTCTTATGAATTGTGTGTCTCTAAAACCAAATGAAGACTACCACTATTTAAACTACAAGAAGTCTTCCTAGCAATGAATAGCAAGATAATGGAGGTAGTAAATAGTGAAGATAATGGCCTTAGGAGTTACATAGGTTACAATGGGAGTTACATAGGTTACATAAGTTACAATGGGAGTTACATATGTTACATATGTTACAAAGGGAGTTACATATGTTACATAGGTTACAAAGGGAGTAATGGAGGAATTAAGAATGAAATACATTGATGGATAACCAATGCTAATGGATGATGTAGAAGTCATCCATACCGATGTTCATTCTTATAACTCCAAAATAAAGCAATTTAATATTGTTAATATTAATATTAAAATGCTAATAACCTAACAATCCCCCACTCATTTTAATATTTAGATAAGAGAGTATATCAGCTGAAGGAAGACTACTATGCATAATGAAGGTGTGCTCTGCATTGAACCTCCACTTAGTGAAACAATAACTTTTACTCCAGAGTCGTAGTGGTCTCAGACTTGAACTATGACTGCTTAAGGGAAATAAAATATCACTGCTCACACATAATAATCAAGGTGTTGACATGAGCTTTAACAGCCAGCACGTTATGGCCATGTGCTATCCCGGTTTCATGAGTGCATTTGAGAATAAGCCCCATTCTCATAGGAAGCGACCTACTTCCACACATCACATAGGTGAAATCTGTCGAGAGTGCTCCTGTAAGATTAACACTCCACCCATACGGACTACAAATATTCATTAAGAGTTTTATCAACTCAACTTTCACAAACTACAGGAAATAATGCACTCACATCATAGGGAGGGGAAAAATAGTGCATTTTTCACAACAAGTCATCATATGATTAGTTTTTCCCTTTGAACCTGGTTATAGGATCTCTAGTCCCCAGGTTGGGTTTCCTCATATATGACTCAAGAATTTGTAGGCTTCAATCCCATCCCCCTCGATGTGCTCCAAACCTTTTCTCTTGTTAAGGCCTTTGTAAGAGGATCTGCAAGATTATCACAAGATTTGACATAATCAACATTAATGGTACCATTTGTCAAATACGATCTTACATTACTGTGTTTCCTCCTTATAGGTCTGGATTTACCGTTGTAATAACGGTTTTGAAATCTACCAATTGTAGCGGTACTATCACAATGAATTAAAATAAGAGGAATTGGTTTTTCAAAATAAGGAATTTGAAACAATAAATCTCTTAACCAATTCGCTTCCTCACTAGCTGAAGCTAAAGCAATTAGTTCAGCCTCCATGGTAGAGTTAGCAATTATAGTTTGCTTTTTTGATCTCCAACAAACAGCACCACCACCTAAAGTAAAAACATAACCAGTTGTAGAACAGGAATGACCTGACAAAGTGTTCCAATCCGCATCACAAAAGCCTTCAAGTACAGCAGGATATTTTTTATAGAACAAACCACAATTTTTCGTTCCAATTAAATATCTCATAACTCTTGTTATAGAATGCCAATGTTCATTACTTGGCTTGCTTGTAAACCTGCCAAGTACTCTTACTGCATATGCAATATCAGGCCTAGTGCAATCAGTCACATATCTCAAACTTCCGATTATACTAGCATATTCCTTTTGATTTATTACATCATTTTCACTTTCAACAGGAAATAAGTGAACACTTGAATCAAAAAGAGTAGAAACATGCTTGCAATCATGAAAGTTATATTTTTTCAAAATTTTCTCAACATAATGTGACTGGTCAAGGAAAATCCCCTCACATGTTCTTGTTATTTTTATTCCAAGAATAAAATTTTCCTCACCAAGATCTTTCATATCAAAATGGCTTCTAAGAACATTTTTAGCTTCATCAATAACATTCATGTTAGAGCCAAAGATTAACAAATCATCAACATATAGGCAAATGATCACATGTGAATTATTCCAAGATTTATGATATATGCACTTATCACACTCATTTGTTTTAAAACCATTTTCAATCATGCACGAATCAAACTTTTCATGCCATTGCTTTGGTGCCTGTTTCAAGCCATATAGAGATTTAGTAAGTTTACATACTTTGCTTTCTTGGCCTTCTTCAACAAAACACTCGGGTTGGTCCATATAAATTTCTTCATTTAGGTCTCCATTTAGAAAAGCAGTTTTTACATCCATTTTATGAATTTGCAAATCAAAAATTGCATCCATAGCAACTAAAAGTCTAATGGATGTAATTCTTGTTACCGGATAAAAAGTATCAAAAAATTCTAGGCCTTTTAGTTGTTTAAAACCTTTTGCAACTAGCCTAGCTTTGTATTTATCAATAGTTCCATCCGGTTTCAACTTTTTCCGTAAGACCCATTTACAACCAATTGTTTTACAACCCGGTGGTAAATCAACTAACTTCCAAGTTTTATTAGAAATTAGAGATTCCATTTCATCATTTACAGCCTCTTTCCAAAAAATAGAATCATGTGAAGATAATGCTTCTTTCAAAGTTAGAGGGTCATTTTCAACATTAAACACATAAAAATCAGGACCAAAATCTTTTTCTACTCTAGCTCTTTTACTTCTTCTTAACTCAAAATCAACAACTTCTTTATTTTTCAAAGTTGAAGTAGAAGAACTAGGTAGTGACAAAATATTTTGTTCAATCCTTTGACCCCCACTATTTTTAGTATCAAAAGGAAATTTATTTTCATGAAAAATTGCATCACCAGATTCTATTACAATATTATCTTCAAGATTAAAAAATCCATAGGCTGTACTATTTGAAGCATAACCAAGAAAAGCACAAATAGTAACTTTCTTACCCAACTTTGTAATCTTGGGATCCATTAGCCTCACAAAGGCTAGACAACCCCAAACTCTTAGATATCCCAAACTTGGCTTGTAACCTTTCCACAATTCAAAATGTGTCAATTTAGACTTTTTATGAGGCACACGATTCAACACATAACAAGCAGTTAAGATAGCTTCACCCCAAAAATTTAAAGGTGCATGTGACTCAATAAGCATGGCATTAGTCAATTCAACCAAAGTTCTATTTTTCCTTTCTACTACTCCATTAGACGAAGGAGAGTAAGGAGGAGTAGTTTCATGAATTATTCCCAATGATCTAACAAAAGAATTAAACTCATTTGATTCATATTCACGGCCTCTATCACTTCTAATTCTTTTTATTTTTCTTCCGAACTGATTTTCAACCTCATTGAGATAAGTTTTGAAATTTTCAAAAGCATCACTTTTATTTTTCATCAAGTAAACATATGTAAACTTAGAGAAATCATCAATTAAAGTGATAAAATACCTATTACCTCCATGAGTTAGAATTCCACCAAGTTCACAAATATCAGTATGAACTAATTCTAACAAATCAGTTTTTCTTTCAACTTGAAAATGAGGCTTTTTAGTGATCTTGGCTTTACTACAAGCCTCACACTTTTCAAAATTCTTTTTAACCATTGGGATTAATCCTAAACTACTCATGATTCCAACATAACGATCATTAATATGACATAAACGAGTATGCCAAAAATTAGTAGAAGAAAGCATATAAACAGAAGTAGAAGTTTTATTCATCTCAACATTCAACTTAAACATCCCATCACATGCATACCCCTTCCCCACAAAAATACCTTTCTTCACTATTACATATTGATCAGATTCAATAATCTGTTTAAAGCCTGCTTTATTAAAAAGAAAACTAGACATCAAATTTTTCCTCATAGAAGGAGTATGAAGTACATCTTTCAATGTTAATATCCTTCCAGAAGTAAAACACAATTCAACATCTCCCTTTCCAAGCACTTGAGTAGTGTGAGCATCACCAAGCATGATGGTTTTGGGCTCCTCAAAATGAGTATATTTTTTAAACCAGTCTTTGCCATAACAGACATGACGGTTTGCACCAGAATCAGCCCACCATCCATCAACATTCTCAACCATGTTTATGTCGGTAATCACCGCCACAAAAGGTTCTTCGGTAACGTTTGCCTGAGGGTTAGGACCACGTTTCCGGAATTTGCAAAATCGAGCAATATGCCCACTCTTGCCACAAACAAAGCATGGTCCCTTTTCTTGAACTTGTCGATTTTGTGCTTGGTGATTTTCACCATTATTTTTCTTGGGAGGTCTACCATTATTTTTCTTGATTTTTTTCTTCTTAGGCTTTAAAGAAGTATTTTTGTGAGTTTCAGGATTAGCATTATTCGAAGTGATTAAATTTACCTTCGATGTGATGTTGTTCTCTTCTGTTTGCAAAAGTGCATCTTGGCCCCATGTTTCTTCTTCCATGCGGATTTTCATTATCAAGGTTTCGAGAGAGGTTTCCTTTTGTTTGTGGCGCATAGTTTTTTTAAATTCCTTCCAAGAAGGTGGAAGTTTATCCACTATGCCACAAACAATAAGGTTATCTCCTTTTTTAACCTCTTCGGACCTAAGCTCTCCAACAATCATGATGAAGTCTAGAGCTTGATCTACCACTGATTTGTTGTCCACCATTTGGAAACGAAAAAATCTACTAGATGCATATTTTTTCGCTCTAGCCTCTTCGGTATCATACTTACTCTGCAATGCCTTCCAAATTTTCTTTGCACTAGAGTAAGTTCTATCATAATAATCATAAAAATTATCAGATAGACAATTAAGTAGATAATACCGACACTTATAGGAATCACCATCGTACTTTTCTACTTTCTCTAGATGAGAAATAGTTTCATCATCATTCATAGTGCTGATGTCTTCTTTATTTGGATTCTTCTCGGTTAAAATGTAAGAAACATTGAGAAGACTTAAGTAGAAAAGTACTTTACCCTTCCATCTCTTGAAATGGTTACCATTGAACCGAAATGGCTTGTTAAGATCTCCCATCTTGACATCCGCGGTTTTTTCGATTGTAGCCATCTTTGAATCTCCTTAAAATTGTTAGTGAAAAAACTTACAAGATAATAAAATTGCAAGATTACAATTGAAAATAAAATGAAGAAAGTAATCTCTTTAGGCTGAGGCGCGGATATCTCGCTCTCTTTAAGGAGATTCAAGCCCACTGCAGCAAATGTTTTCACCGGTTCAGCAGTAGTCCTCTTTGACTTGTCCCCTCCAGGATACAACAACCTTCACAAAATATAACTCAACAACTCTGGACAAGACTTGAGTCCAAAGCTCCACAAAAAAGAACACCTCCCTTCAACTAATAAGAACTCTCTTTTAGACTAACTCTTTCACTCTTTATTTTCTCTTATGAATTGTGTGTCTCTAAAACCAAATGAAGACTACCACTATTTATACTACAAGAAGTCTTCCTAGCAATGAATAGGAAGATAATGGAGGTAGTAAATAGTGAAGATAATGGCCTTAGGAGTTACATAGGTTACAATGGGAGTTACATAGGTTACATAAGTTACAACGGGAGTTACATATGTTACATATGTTACAAAGGGAGTTACATATGTTACATAGGTTACAAAGGGAGTAATGGAGGAATTAAGAATGAAATACATTGATGGATAACCAATGCTAATGGATGATGTAGAAGTCATCCATACCGATGTTCATTCTTATAACTCCAAAATAAAGCAATTTAATATTGTTAAATATTAATATTAAAATGCTAATAACCTAACAGTTTGTTTCAAATAATTTATAATGGCTTCAAAGTTACTATATTGCTGCTGTTAGTTTTAACTCACGACTTAAATTATAATTAGCTATGAAATTTGTTATAACAAAAAATACGTGGCAATATCATTTAACTGTTGTCACAACAATTTGTTTCAAATAAGTAATTGTGGCCAAAAGATTACTATTGCTACAATAAATTTTAACCCGAGGCAAAAATTAATAATTAACTAAAAACATTTACTATTGAGAAAATATATCCTATACAAAGACTCTTGCTTAGACTTAAAAATAGTTTTAACTTACAAAAAAGTTAGTCTTATCAAACCTCCTTCTTATACTAGGAATTTGATATTTATCTATTCTTTCGGAAGTTGCTGAAAAGAACAGTAAAAGTTACCTATTCCATTTGAGGATGCCATTTTTGCCAATAAATCAGCCATTCAGTTGGCCATTTTGAAATAGTGGCGTACTTGTGTTTTATCTATGTCCATCTTGAGCCTTATTTCCCTGATGATCGCTTTGAGTTTGAGGTTGGAATTAATCTATTCTTTTATCATGTTAGCAATAATCATAGAGTCCATCTCCAAGTCCAGTCTGTTGATATTGTTTTGATTGCACCATTGAACACCATATCTAACAGATTCTGCTTCTGCTTGATTATTACTTTCACAAAAGATTGGAATCGAATAGACCATTACAAGATCTCCAACTGCATCTCTAATGATACCCTTAATTCCAGCTCGGTTATTGCTGCTTAAGAAACTACCATCACAATTGAGTTTGAATCTTTTTTTTTTTCCAGACAACGACCTTACAATTCACCACTGGTTTCATTCTTTCCACAGTTTGACAAATATGTACTCATGTGTTGTTATCATCAAACAATTTGCATTTAGGGAAAGCCATACCAATAGTAGTTTTAATATTCCACAAAATTTGAGTCTCCATTCTTCTAGTATTGAACTTCTTCTTGTCGCTATGCATGATGTCCAACTTTTCCAACTCTCCCAAAATATGCAAATAGGAACAATTTGGAGTAGAAGCTTGTGAACATTGTTGTGATGGATTCTATTTCTCCATTTTTCCATGATTGTCTTCGGAGGGCTACGTTCATGTATGGCTCCCAAAAGGGCCTCCGAACAATCTCCATATGATGAGGTCTAATTATCCCACCACATAATGCATTCACCCTCATTAATTCTCCAAATGATATTGGGTTTTTCTTTCTCTCTTTCATTCACAAGAAGTTTCCAATCCTGAGAATTCCCATAACACCATTTCTTGGCAACAGTATGAGTTCTAATACAATTCATAAATGTAGTGGCACAACATGAGAAAATTTTTCGTCACACATTCCACATGCAATTAATTTAGTATAAGTCACTTTTATGTTTCTCTTAATTAAGCTGAATCATATATTATATAAATTGGGGAACTCCTATCTATAAAGTTGTACCACTACTTTGTCATTTTGATCAAGTTCATAAGAGAAAAGGTTATATACCAGCAATACAATGAAATGGTAAAATCACACATGAACATATTAGTTTATAAAGTATTACTATTTGATATTCATTATTTATTTTCCAACTAATTTATATTTGTGTTGAGTCAGGCTTTTTTTCGTTTATCTCTTTTAGGACCAAACTATGATTCTTTCTTGTTCAATATCATCTTGATAGGAGAAAGAGGAACTTTGATTTTTTAGTTTGTTTCAAAACTTTCTTAGGAAAGAAAACTCTCCTATCTAGGGTGTTTCTCCTTACTATTCTTGGGTGACAATTCATTCTTCCTTGTTCATGTTTTCTTCCTTAAGTAGTCATGTCCTAGGTCGATTAGTAAGATTTCCTCGTTTGTTTTCCATAGGGTTGTTAGCCTACTTTTTTCATGTATAAGTGGGTTATCATCCCCTTTGGTTAAGGGTTCTATCTTGTTTTACCTTTCTTCGCAATCCATT
The DNA here is from genome assembly GCA_027705065.1 of Solanum peruvianum. Lineage (NCBI taxonomy): Eukaryota > Viridiplantae > Streptophyta > Magnoliopsida > Solanales > Solanaceae > Solanum > Solanum peruvianum. Next base: position 59,766,702 of record JAKWJD010001766.1, on the reverse strand, counting down.
CACTATTTCAACATATTTTCGATTTGACATGTCGAGGCCACAGATGAGGGCTTTGATTGGGACACTAAGTTGCCAATACCCTATTGAATGTCATGCTACAACATCTATTGTGAATCCCCTCCCCTTAGGTGGCTGCCTCCACTTGAGAGGGGGGGGGGGAACCGGTTGAATGGGACTTTTCGGATTATTGGAAAGCATGTTTGATTTTTAGTGAGAAAGGAGAGTTTCTCTATCTTAAAAAAAAACGATGAATGAGATTCATCAACTTTTATGTAGAAGTCTCGTGTAGGAATATTAAGAATAAGTAACTTCTAATCAAGAGTTCTTTCCCCATCAATAGTGTATCGAAGACAAATCTATATATACTAAACAGATCCTAAGTAGATGTAATCTTTCAATTTTCAACCTAATATTTTTTATTTGAGCTTGAGAAGAGAGGAACACTCTAGTTCAGATTGATTTAAGGAAGGTAATATATTGATTAAATCAAAAGTTCGAAAATTCTTGAAAATTTTAATTTTTTTAATTCATCCACATCATAATTAATAAGGGCATAATGATAAACTCAATATATCAATAAATATTTTCTTAACAGGTTTCTCAATTAAAGTGGACAAGTAATTAGAAACAGAAAGTCTTACCTATTAAAGTGGAAAATAAAATTAATTGTTGATTTATCGGTTAGTTAAATAAATTAAAGTGAAAATTTATTCACTTAATCATATATTATCATTTATTAAGTGAATGATCGTTAATTGGCTAATCTTGCTTTAAAAAATGTAACGACATGTCCCATCATTTATTAAAAAATGAACATGTAATGCACGTGTTACAAAAAGCTAGTAAGTTTTATAATAAAAGGGTTTGTTGCCTTATCTCGGACAAAATAACTAAAAGAATTCAAAGTTCATTTTTCTCAAATAAAAACAATTAATTTGCCTCGATTTAGAATGAATCACTATCAAAAAATAGAAAAAAAGAAACACCCTAGATAGGAGCGTTGTCCCTTGTAAGAAAGTCTTAAAACAAATTAAAAATTGAAAGTTCTTCTTATCAAGTTGTTAATTTTATGATCTAACAAGGATGAATCATAGTCGGTCCTAAAGCTGTAACCAAAAAATTGACTTACACAAATACAAATTTGTCGGCGAATAAATAATGAATATCAAATTATGACATCAAATAATAATAATAAATAAGCTAACATATATATGTATGATATTTTACTATTTCGTTGTTGGATTGCTAGCATATAACAATTTCTTTCATGAACTTGATGAAAATGATAGCATAGTCATACAACATAAAGAAATATTTTACCACACACTACACATGCAATTAAATTAGTATAAGTCGCCATTATGTTTTTCTTAACCTAGCTGAATCATATAATGGTGACTTATACTAATTTAATTGCATGCCGAGTGTGTGTATTTCCGCATGTGTGTAACTACTCTATCTTTTTGATGAAGTTCATAAAAGAAAATGTTATATGCTAGCAATACAAGAAAATGGTAAAATCACATATAAGTATATTAGTTTATATATAATTACAATTTGATATATTCATTATTATATTTATTTTCCAACCGATTTATATGTGTTAAGTCGGACTTTTTTGTTACTTCTTTTAGTACCGACTATAATTCGTTCGTGTTAGATAATAAAATCACCAACTTGATAAGAACTTTAAAAAAAATTCTTACAAGGGATAGAACTCCTATCTAGGGTGTTTCTCTCTTCTATTTTTTGTGCTTATTCATTCTAAATCGAGGTAACTCAACTTTTTTTTATTTGAGGAAGATGAATTTTAATTTCTTTTAGTTATTTTGTCCGAGATAAGTCAACAAACTGTTTTTATTATAAAACTTACTAGTTTTTCTTAACACGCGCATTACATGTTCATTTTTAATAAATGATGGGATGTGTCGTTACATTTTGTTAAAGCCAAATTAGTCAATTAACGACCACCCACTTAATAAATGATAATATCTGATACGGTGAATTACTTTTCACTTTAATTTATTTAACTAACCGACAAATCAACAATTAATTTTATTTTCCACTTTAATAAGTAATACTTCCTGTCTCTAATTACTTGTCCACTTTTAAATTGAGATATCTATAAAAATAATTATTGATATAGTGAGTTTATCATTTTACTCTTATTAATTCGGAAAAGGGCCTAAAATACCCTCGAAGTATTGAAAATGGTACAAAATTACCCTTCATCCACTTATTGGCTCCAAAATGCCCTTCCCACCCACCTATTGGGTCCAAAATACCCTTGTTATCCAACTTTTGGTTCAAAATTGATCACTTATTTAACGGTTTTATATTTAAACTATTTAAATATTTTTTAAAATACGTGGCGCTCAACTATTTGTTATAATTTAACTTAACAGTGTAATTTATAAATCAATCCACTGCCCACCCATTACTAATTAAATCCCTCTAAATTAATGAACCCGCCAAATTATTAATGCAAGCTACTGCCAATTGAATGTTTTTAAAAAAAATATAGAAGTAAATTATCATACATTTAAGTGGCTACATAAAAATAACCGATAAACTTAAAAGTCTGACTATGTTCATCTTAATTATTCTTACGTCTCAATTATGTGATGTTACTTCATAGGTAACTTTTAAAAAAATTACGTCTCAATTTATAAAATTATATTTAAAAAAAGTGCATGAATTAATTCGGGATGTATTATTTCTTTACCTTTAATGATAAAATTCTAATTCAATTTTGAAAGAAAGTGTCCTCCTAAATAAGCGGCTCAACCTAAATTTAATTGGGGCTTCGATTCGGACTCGAATAATTTTGAATGTCATTTTCAGTAATCTATAATTTCATCGTGTTTTAGTAGTGTTTATGACGATTTTGATATTATAATTGAATTATTAATTGAGTGAGGTTTAGTTAGTAATGATTGGGTAGTGGATTGGTTTATAAATTATATTAATAAATTAAATTTATAATTAATAGTTGAACGCCCAGTATTTAAAAAAATATTTAAAGAGTTTAATTTTAAAATAATTAAAAAATGGTCAATTTTGAATCCAAAGGTGGATGAAGGGTATTTTGGAGTCAATAGGTGGATGAAAAGGACATTTTGGAGCCAATAGGTGGATGAAGGGTAATGTTGTATCAATTTTAATACTTTAAGGGTATTTTAGGCCCTTGTCCGTTTATTAATTATGAAGTGGATGAAATAAAAATTTAAAATTTTCAAAGAAATTTTACCTTTTGATTTGATTAATAAATTACCTTCCTTAAAACAATCTCAATTACACATTATGGTCTAATTATAGAGGAGGTACTGACAAACCTGAACTATCATTATGAACTTAATTATAACTCTTATAAGCAAAAGAGTTCATTGTTTATCTTGGACAAAATAACATAAGAGTAATTGTCATCTTTGAATATAGAGTTAAAGGAACAAAATGCTAAAGAAGTAGTTGCTAAATTTGGCAGGAAATAGTATTAGTTTAATAACTATACTACCAGTGAACAACTCCTACATAACTCTGATTTCACTCTGGTTAGATAGCTGCCCTGGTAAGGAAGTTTTACTTTAACTAATAATTCAACGTCCATCTTCCTCGTATAAAAAAATTTAATGTTGCATCGATTTAGAATGAATCACCATCTAAAGATAGAATGGAGAAATACCCTAGATTGAATCGTTTTCCCTTGTAAGTTTTGAACAAACTAAAAATTCAAAATTCTTATTAAGATTGTGATTTTCTGATCGAACAAAAATGAATCATAGTCGATCCTAAAGAGTTCACAAAAAAATTGACTTAACCCAAATATAAATTTGTCGACGAATAAATAATGAATATCAAATAATAATACTATATAAAGTAACATATTCATGCATTATTTTTTAGCATTTCGTAGTAATGTTAGCACATAACATTTTCTTCCATAAATTGTTCATCTTCTATATCTCAATGGATTGTATGTCTATTTAATAAGATACTAGGTAACTACTAAATATTACTACCAGATACAAAGACGATAAGCAGAGGAGACTAGCCTCTGCCTCTCCCACATAAATGTACGACAATACTAAGCTACCTACTAGTCCACTACATTCTGATCTAGCGTCATGTCATTATTAAGCCAAACTGAACAAGATCCCAATTTGTGCACTACTATAAACATCTACTCGAGTAATTGTCTACAAAAAGAATACTTACCCCAATCTCCTTAGTTACCTCAGTTACATAACTTCTATCTAGTCTCCTATGAGTCTCAGTCACATTCTTCCTCGATCAACAACTTTTTCCATCGTTATCTGAAAATTTTAAATTGTAAAACATTAGTAACTAGGTGAGAATATACCTAACAAAGCACATCATTTTATACTGGTTTTGCTTCGGTATCTATGCATACGCATTAAATAAGTTTTACATATACACATATATAGCCAATTACTTATTAGTTAAACATACTATCAACGCAAGAACGAGAATTGCTCGTAGATTTAGGAAATATAAAAGGAAATAGTATCTTTAGAGAATGCTCAAGTTTATTATAGGCTACTTAAGGCCACTTGAGATGATTACAATCATCAACTACATCACTATTTATACTACTCAAAATAGAAAATAAAAAGTCTTTCATAAATAACTAAATACATTTATCACAATTTACTAGATTCATGTACTGCGAAATTCTACAGAGAATTCTTGAAAATCTAAGAGACATTTTGGAAGACTAAACATTTATGAATTAATTCCAACACTCCTCCTAAATGAATTTGCTTAATAATTCCAACGCGTTCTCGAAGATAGCAAAATTTTTCTCTAGGAAATGCTCTGGTGAAGATATAGCAAGTTGTTCTCCTGTCTAACAAAAATGCAACTAAATTTCGCCTTTCTCTTGTGCTTCTCAAATAAAACAATACTTGATGGAAATATGCTTTGATCTTTCATGGATGAATGGATTCTTGGCAATTTTTCATGGATGAATGGATTCTTCAAATATTCTCCTAAACCAAATAGCTTGAGAAGTAGCCTTGGATGTTGAAACATATTCTGCTTCGGCAATGGATTAAGCAACAACACTTTGCTTTTTTGATAACTAAGAATAAATACTTGATCCAAATAAGAAAGCATAACCAGAAGTACTCTTCACGTTATCTAACAAATTAAGTTCAAATCTCCACCGAATTTGTACGTTATCCCATAATCCATTGTTCCTTCCAAGTAGCGTAGAACACGCTTGCAGCTCCAAAATGCACTTGGCTTGGTTCTTGCATGAATCGGAATAATAAACTAGCAGCAAACATAATATCTGGCCTTGTTGAAGTAAGATATAGCAAACTTCCAATCAAACTCCTATAAAGTGAGGTATTAGCTTTATTTTTTTCCATCATCTTTTCTAAACTTCTCATTTGCAACTAATGATATGACGACATACCTGCAATCCATCATTTTGAATTTTTGAACAATACTTTTAGTATACTTCTTTTGAGAAATGAAAATTCCTTCTTTCACTTGAGAAACTTCGATGCCCAAGAAATAATTTAGCAACCCAAGATCACTCATTTCATAGGCTTGCATCATATCCTTCTTGAATTTTTGTATCATTTTTACATGATTTTCTGTAAAGAGCAGATCATCCACATAGAGACAAACAATGATAATGTTGTCATTTTCTTTCTTCATATTCAAAGTGTCTTCACTTTTACTTCTGAAAATAATTTTTTAGAAAGTATGTATCAGTTTCATTTTACCAGGCTGTTGGATCTTGCTTCAGCCCATAAATAACTTTTTTTAGCCTGTACACCTTCTCTTCTCCCCCTTGAACAAAAAATCCTTGAGGTTGCTCAACATAAATCTCTTCATCAAGTTTTCCATTCAGAAATGCAACATCAAGTTGAAATATCTTTCATTTCATTTGTGCAACAACATCAATTACAGTTCTAATTGTCACAAGACGAGCAACTGGAGAGAAAGTTTCATAAAAATCAATACCTGGTTTTTTTATAAAGCCTGTAGCAACCAACCTTGCTTTGTGCTTTTGAATATCTCCTTCCTGATTCAGTTTGCTTTCATAAATCCATTTTAGACTTACAACTTCTCTTTTTCTGGGTGTCACGCCCTGAGCTAGCCCTGAGACGCGGACAAGGAACCTAGGACCACAAGTGATCCCAAGCTAACCCTGCTAGCATGATTATGAGCATACTAAAGATAATAAACTGATGCAGGAAATTAAATCATAATTTATAATGAAAAGATGGGGAATATCCATATGCTTAAACTAATATATTTGAAAATAAAGATTTAATACAATGAAGTCACTAACTCAATACTAAGTTGAATCTAACTATGTCTTAAATAAGCCTCTAACTAACTAGAACTACTGGGACAAGCCCTAGCTAAATCTAGAAAAACTAAAACCAAAAGACTAAATACTGAAAAGAAACTCATGACTATTGCTCTCGGAAAATGATGATTCACCACTGAATCTGCTGAACTGAAGATCGGAGAATCGTTCTATGCGTGATCTGGATACTGAGAACCTAAACCTACATTACGAGAATATGTAGCACATGTATGCGTCAGTACTTGAAAGGTACTAAGCATGTAGGATAGAATAAAGCGGAAATAAAACATAACTGAACAAGCATAAGCAAGTATAATAATATGAACATGGTATAGACTATGAATGCTGAGATAACTGAATGCATTCACCAATTTATAAATTGCTGAAACTGGATACTGAGTATACGGATAAATGGTCAATGCAAGAGAGTCTGTTTGAACTGTGGGAGCTACTAATAACCGATAATAAAATCACATGATCTAAATGTGGAGTCTGGTGTATAAACCCCATTGAGAGGACCCAATATACCCTGCCAAAGGTATAAAGGCATGCTGGCGTGATCAGTAAACTGATTGCCCATAGAGGGGACTTACAACCTACTTGTCTAGTAGTTCTGGGACTAACTGGGTACGCTGAACCCAAGTCCAACTCGGTATTATGCTACTCCCATGAATTATATAACTAACTAATTGTGACTGATTTTTCATTAATTACTGGATAGCTCAAAATTGAACATGCAAACTGAGAATGCAAAATTTAAACTGATAATGATGCATTAAAAACTGAGGCATGTATAACTGAATAGCTGAAATATGTGATCTAGCTTGTGTAATTCAAGAACTAAAGAAATACATAGATAGGGTTCTGAAATTCATGCAATAAATTGAGTAATAACATGATAATCTGATTTGTAACATATAACTAATAAGTTCATAAAGTTCTGTTGAAGTGCTAGAAACCCTAAGTCTAATCATGATATGGGAATCAAGAATCTGACTGAAAACTAGGGACCCAATGGGTGAAAGCAACCCAGTAGTGAAATCCCACATACCTGGTGATGAAATTCACGGAGAAACACTTAGATTTAGTGGTTGTAATTGTTGGAGCCTTGCTATGTTCTTGAACTAGGATTCTAGCCATTTTCTCTTTTCTTGCTCCTAATTTTCTAAGTTTTGATTAATGATTTGACTTAGATAAGATTTAGTTATGTTTCTGGATTAAACTGACTAAAATCTGATGATTTAGAGTCAAAATGACATATCTTAGGGTTTAAATGATATGGAAAAAACCAAAAGACCCTGGGTAAAGTGCTATTGGAATAAAACGACGACTAGGACTGACCGTCCATCGTTCCATCGACGGTCCATCGTTTGGTCCGTAGGTTGGGCCTGTTCGACAGGCCTTTACTAATATGGGCATAAGTTTTTACTTGGAGGTCGGATTTTAGCAAGGTCGGTGGCTATGAAAATATAATTAAGTAGGTCATTGGGACACCTAATTCATTTTATGCTACGAGTTATGACCATTTGAAGTTGACCCAACTACACTTCCCCTTTAATTGCTTGCTAATTTCAACCTACGGACCATGTTGGTCATATGTGGATCTTGTCAGAGAGTGGGTGAATGAGGTATTAATCGACGGTCATAGACTATGGAACATAGCTTGACCTACGGACCGTAGGTCCATCCATCAATGGATGTTTAGGATGGATCGAGGGTCCGTCTATGGTCCGTCAATGCCACCGTTGGTTGCACCTACAAATTTTTCTGTAAAGCTGTTTTTTGGTTTGTTTTGGAACGAGGTGTTACATTGGGTATAGCCACAACCTCCCAAGTATTATTTTTTTCAATCATCCGAATTTCTTCTTCCATGGTTTTCTTCCAAACATCATGCTTTATTGCTTCCTCATAATGTTTTAGCTCAACACTGACAAAGTTACATCTTTAATAAATGTCACTCAATATTTTTGTTCCTCTTGGAAGCGGTTCTTCATCATCTGAATCTGGTATTTCTCTCTCATGAGAGACATCTTCATCCTTCTCATCGTCTTCTTGATTTGAATATATGATAGAAATATTCTCTATCTTTTTATCCTCCCAATTCCATGTTATTTTTTCATCAAAAAAGACATCTCTACTAACAACAAGTTTGTTAGTTTTAACATCGAGAAGCCTATATAATTTTGTCACATCACTATAACCAAGAAAGATACATTTTTGAATTTTTTTATCCAATTTTGTTCTTTTCTCAGCAGGTACATGAGCATAACAAATAACCCAAAATTTTTTAAAATGACTTACAGAAGGTTTAATTCCACGCCAAGCTTCAACCAGTGTCTTGTCCTTAAGTGCTTTTCTTGGACACCTGTTAAGGATGTGAACTGCTGTATGCACTACTTCCCGCCCAAAAATATTTTGGCAGCCCTATCTCATTCATCAGAGTTCAGGTCATTTAAGAAATTGTTCTATTTCTTCTTTTAGATACACTATTTTGTTGAGGAGTACACCCTTTTGTAAGTTGCTTTTGAATGCCTTCATCTTTGTAATATTCTTCAAATTCTCGACTTGTGTATTCACCTCCTCTATCACAGCGAATGGTTTTGATTTTGCAATATTTTTGCTTCTCAACAAGGGCTTTAAATTTCTTGAATGTATAAAATGCTTCTAACTTTTTGATGGAAAGGTTAGAAAGATCTTTCGTCTCCTCAGTGATAGCAACAATGTACTCATACTTTTATGTGACATTAATTAGAATCTTTTCCACAACTTGTTGTTAGAAATTGTATCACCATGATTTCTCAATTCATTAACAATATTCATGACTCTTGTGCAATATTCATCAATATTTTTAAATTCTATCATCTTCAAATTTTGAAACTCTCTTCTAAGAGTTTGAAGATTTATAGTGTGTGCCTTTTCCTCACCATACACCTTAATTTCCAGAGAATCCCAAGCTTCCTTTGCAGTCTCACAAGTAGCAATTTTTGCAAAATATGCTCTTGAGATTCTCATTTGGATTTTTCTCAAGGGTTTTGCATCTTGACGATACTTAGCCTCGATATTTTTCATCTCTGCTGCTATAAGATCACCATCATTGTCTCGCTCTTCAAAGCCATTTGCAACAATAGTTCACAAACCTTCAACTTTCAAATTTGTTTTCATTCTTATCTTCCAGTATTCAAAATCAATTCAATCAAAAATGGAGTAAGAACAATTGAAAAATTAACATCTTGTTTTGGATGACATATTTTTTTCTTCACCTAACCCCAGATTAAGAACGAAAATCTGCTTTGATACCAATTAGTAGGAAATATGGAAGGAAATAGTATCATTAGAGAATGCTAAAATTTATTATAGGCTACTTAAGGTCACTTGAGATGATTACAATCATCAACTACAACACTATTTATACTACTCAAAATACAAAAGAAAAAGTCTTGCACAAATAACTAAATACATGTATCACAATTAACTCGATATATGTACTATGAAATTCTAAAGAGACTTCTTTAAAAACTAAGAGACAATTTCAGAAGACTAAACATTGATGCATTAATTCAAACAGTAGAGACTAGAGACCTGTAGCTTTCTTCATGCTTCACCAATTTAAGCATAGAATATACATACATACAACAAATAGATGCATAAATTCAATACATAATTCATAACTCTATCTTGTGATGTCATCAACTTTCGTACAACATTCCGCATAGTGGATGCATTCACCATCTGTCTGTTACCAAGAAACCAGTCATTGATTGATCAGAGTGTGTAAGCCAAGCAGCTATAGGCACTCCAATAGTAATACTCTTAATGAGATAATTCCGTCCACAATGACTTATTACTCATGAACTCATCCACATATATTCAGAAACTAAAACATAAATGAACCAAGGAACACTGATATATGAAATACGTTAAATCACTACAAAATTATGAGTATACCTTTGTTGATACTCGACTATATTTTCTATATCGGCAAATCAGTTCCCAAAAGTGTAAAATTATATGAGCAAGTTTATAACAACTTAAAAACTACAATGAGTCCAAACTAAAAAATATACATAAATGTTAACTATAGACAAAAAACAATGTAAGATCAAATAGAATAGTTTATATTTATTTGCCATAAATACTCACTCAACGAATGGCATATCGATGTGCTTGACGTTTCAAGTATTAACACATACTATGCGCTACATCTTCTAGTGATGTAGGTTCAGGTTTTAAGCTTCCAGATCACGTTTAGATCGGTTCTTGATCTTCAGTTCAACAGTTACAGTGGTGAGTCCTCATCCATCAAGGACACGTGACATGATTATTTCACTTCGTTTTTAATTTTTAGTTTCAGTCTAGTTGGGGCATGTCCTAGCATTTCTAGTCAACTAGGCTTATTTCAGACATAACTAGATTTATCTTTATTTCATTTGAGCTTGACTTTAAGTTGTGTTAAAACTTTTAGTTTTCTTATATATTCAGTTTTAGAATGGGTATTCCCAATCAATTTCATTTTTCATAAAGATTACACTAAGTATTATTTCATTTTAGTTATCATAGTATGCTTATGTATGACAACAAAGTTAGCTTGGGTTCACTTGTGATCTTTGGTCAGGTACGCATCTTGGGGGTAGCTCAACATCATAACTATGCTACCAGCGAACAACTCCAACATAACTTTTTATTTCACTTTGGTTAGATCGTTACCCTGTTAAGGAAGTTTTGTTTAAACTAATGATTCAAAGTTCATCTTCCTCATATAAAAAAAGTTGATTTGCCTTAATTTATAATGATTTCCCATCCAAAATTAGAAGGGAGAAACACCCTGTATAGGAGCGCTTTCCCTTGAAAGAAAGTTTTTAAACAAACTATAAATTCAAAGGTCCTCTTATTAATATGGTGATTTTCTGATTGAACTTAAATGAATTTTATAGAAGGTCCTAAAGGGGTAACAAAATAAAATTGACTTAACGCAAATTTAAATTTGTCAGCGAATAAATAATGAATATCAAATAATAATACTATATAAACTAATATATTCATTCATGATTTTAAAACATTTCGTTGTATTGTTAACATATAACATTGTCTTCCATAAACTTGATCAAAATGATAAAGTATTGTGTTGTACTACATAAAGAGATATTTAGCCACACACTTGACATGCAATTAAATTAGTATTAGTATATATTATTTTTTCTCTTAAGTAAGCCGAATCATATATTAATTCAGTTTAGTTAAGAGAAAAATAACAATGATTTATAATAATTTACTTGCATCGAGTGTGTAGCAAATTATTTCCTCATGTTGACACTACTCTACCATTGTGATGAAGTTCACGGAAGAGAAGGTTATGTGCTAGCAATACAAGGGAATGGTAAAATTACACATGAACATATTAGTTTTTATAAAATTACTATTTAATATTCATTATTTATTTTCCAACCAATTCAATTATATTTTTTAAGTCGGGTTTTTTTGTTACCTCCTTTAGGACCAAACTGTGATTAATTCTTGTTCGTTCAAAAAATCACAATCTTTATAGGAGAAAGAGGAACTTTGAATTTTTACTTTGTTTGAAAACTTCCTTACGAGAGAAACGTTCCTATCTAGGGTGTTTCTCCTTTCTATTTTTGGATGACAATTGTTCATTCTAAATTTAGGTCAATTACATTTTTTTAAAATGAGGAAGATGTATTTATGGATGTATTTTTTATAATTTTATATAATTCAATCTTTAGATAATTAAAATACTATTATTTAATTAAATTCTTAATTTAGTAGATGGACAAGATGGTAATTCAATTTTTAAGATTAGAGCTTTCCACCTGAAAATTTATTCATATAAAACTATCAACACTAGAAGGAGCTTTTCCATCTTTTCCCTCGTGAAAATATAATCATCATCAACAACATACCTATTGAAATCCACTTAGTTAGAGCATGAAGAATGTGGAGAGTATGCAAATCTTACCACTATCTAATGGAGATAAAGAGGTTGTTTATGAAAGACCTTCGGCTCAAGGACATCAATCCAACTAAAACATTGTGGGGATGGAAGATGAAAGTGAAAGACAAGCTATGGTGTCCAAGAAGAAGTATACGCAAGTGTTAGCCTTTGAGATATACATGAATAACTTATTTCTTATTCAGCTACCCAACGATGATTCCAATATATATACATTTAGGAAACAAAAAAAAATCGAAAAATAAGTTACCTTGTCCAAAATGACTGGGATCAGATTTTTGATTGAGGGTGTTCATTCCCTCTATGACAATGTTGATTCCAGTCATTTCGAAAAGGTAACTTATATTTTGATTTTTTTTGTTTCTGAAATGTATTTATATTGGAATCATCGTTGGGTAGCTGAATAAGAAATAAGTTATTCCCGTATTTGATGATAGATAAAAGCATCATATTTGGTTCCAAAAGGTGGGTTGGTTCATTCAATCCCACAAAAATCTCTCAAACTTTTGGGCTGATTTCTATCCATATCGCGTTTAGAGGAATCAAAACCTCATAACCGAATCAGTTTCGATAACTCTTTACTTTATAGAGAAGCACTTAGATATGAGTACTAAATCCTCTCTGCTATGTTTCATTCCAATACTAAATACAACAAATAACAAAATGAAATCATATATACAACAAATATATTACAAGAATTACCATTTGGGGTTTGCGATGCTTACTTGGTGAAGCCATGGAGACTATCTGTTTCTCCCTCGCTCGTCTTTCTGGTCTACGAACAACGGAAGACTCCTACACAAGTTATGGAGATATTAGTTATTACCATATATGAAAGCATTATTTTCTTCAAAATTGTTGCATTAATTAGAGGACATTTGTCTTGTCTGTCAAATGCTGGTAAGACCCTGGAATAACCTAATAAGTACTGAGGCGGGCTGTCAAATTGCATTTAGGTTTAGTATGAAAATGTATCATTTACAAGTTAGGGTTTATAAATTCACTTGTGCTTAATAGATTTGTGGTATGCATATATTTGGCTGATTTCGTTCTCTCGTGTTAAGGAAATAAACTATCCATGTCTGCTTTGTTCATTTTTTTTAGGTTGATTATTCTTATTTGTCTTCTTTTGCTTAATTGAAGATTAACAGATTCTTACTTGTTTATTTTTTTTTGGAAAAATCCTTATTATTTTGGTAAACATCTCTACTGATTTTGTGCTCTTCCTTTGAAAAGAGATCACCACAAGAACATACAAGCAACAATGGAGAAATCAAAGCCTAGACTAGTTTTCTAAGAATCAACAAGATGGAGCTACCCAAATAACTCACAATATCTTAAAATCCAGAAATATATATAAAAAATAATTTGAAATTAATAAAAGAAACTTACCTAGACGGGTCTGTTAAAGATCTGTCTCAAAACCTCGAAATGCTCGCAGGAGTATGTTGTTCGTCCTCGTCGTAAAAGAGGATAATCGTCGAATTTAAGCTGGTCGGAGCTAGCTTTCACGGATGCTCGCCTGAGATTGAGATGAGGCAGCGTCTGGTTGTTGTTGCTGGCGTTGGCTCATTGCTGCTGGTCGCTGTTCTTCGCCGGTGCCTACTTCGTGGTTGTCCTTCAAAGAGAGAGAGAAAAAGAACAAGGATAAAAGGAGGGAGGAGAGATCTGAGAGAAAAGGAGAAAAGGGGGAAGGGGCAGCGCCGCCTGGAGCATCTCGCTGGAATTTCGCTGCCCTCTCTCACTGGTCGCCGCTGATCGGAGCTGCATGGCAGCTCGCTGGAGAGGAGAAGAGGAAAAGAAGTGTGAAGGGGAAGGCAGGGAGGAGGAGAGAAAAAGAAGATGAGGGTTTAGGTTTAGATTTTTTGATAGTTTATAAATAGGGAAAAGAAGAATTTAATCTCAACCATTGATTTCATAAGAGATGAAGGGCTAGGATTTGAATAAATTGGAGTGACTAGAATTAAAATAAATTGGAATAAAAGGCTAATTTTTAAATAATTTTGAGAAAAAATTAGGAATTGTTATTCAATTAAAATACTACATATACTAAAATATCATATATTTATATTTGAGAGAACCGTATGACCGTCTATGTGGCGACACCACAAGCAAGGATTCTCTTTAATTTATTTTATTTCCAAAACTAGTCTTCCTCTATCATGAAAAATTGTGACTTTTATGATATGTTCTAAATTTTGACATGTTGTAACTTTTTTCATGAAAAGTTTTGAATTTTATGAAAAGTTCCAACTTTTATGAAGAGTTAGTGAGCTTTTCAAATTTGGATTAGGAAAGTCATGCCATGAGAGTAAAATGCATCATCATACTTATCGCATTGCAAACAGCACATAACATCTAGCACATAACACATATCATATTGCATATAATACATAACATTTTTCACATAGCACATAACATATTGCATATAGCACATGACATTTTTCATATTATTCGTTCATATGTCATGAGACCTTGGAATCATGGACTTGACATCAAGACTTTTAAAAATGAAGGCTCAAGATATGGGACCTTAACTAGGGAACCTTTTTTAGCAAACATAGAGTCTGCTTCATTCATTCATATGTACTTCATTTCATTTCATTCATAGGCTAGTGTAAACACCAGTTGTACCTAGGATGTAGCTTAAGACTTTCATCGGGTTCGTTGTGCAATGATCACGAATGACCTAGTGTCATTACTTAAGTCTATATCACCTCTTAATTATCCTATTCTAACACCTTTGGTATCATTCATTTCATTATGTGCATCATTTAAGGTTGACCTCATTCATTCATGGGGAACTTTAACTTTAACCGATATAGATCATGTGAGCATCATGAAATCCACTGAAAAAGAGGTGGACTCACCGACCAAAGTGACCCAAAACATGCTAGCATACATGGGATTTGAACCCCGCCAGATCCCTATATTGGAAGTATAGGTTTGAAGACTAGGAGATATAAAGAAACTCATACCCGGCATACCGGACAGTCTCATCTCATGAGAGTTACGTGAACCTCCGCCCTTCCCAAAAGAAGGCATCACCGCTCATAGCTAGTCTATCGACGCTCAGTATAAAGTTCCATTACATTCAACTCATACGTCATGGAAGATGGCTTCTAGTATGAGGACATCATAGCTTAATAGATGATTTCTCATCTCATCATTAGTATTAAGTGTGTTAATATCAATAATTTCATTAGAGTGTTCATAGAGACTGGTGTATTTATTAACTTTACACTCTCATAGGTGAGTATGTTTTGGTAATATTTACTTAGGCTTATTTGAGATTGTTATCATCATTTACATTATCCTCATATCATGTTGTCACCACATTCATTAACATTAGCACATTTGCTCTTCATAATTACTCACCCCTTTTTACGTGAATGTTCATTTCATCATATGTCAATGGACTTGGACATTTGTGTGTTTCACACCCTTACTTAACCCTTCTAGGGTTTCATTATTTCAATACATACATCTTATGTTCATTTATTTTTAAACGTATGGTAGACTTATGGGTCTATACATACAAGTCATGAGGCTTCTTTCATAGTTCGTTAAGTGATACATATCTTCCTACGATTATGTAGCACAAGACTTATGCATCTTGTATGTATGCCAAGATCTCGATTTCGTTCTAAGTAGGTGGCATTATTCTTGAACATTTAATTCATGTATGACTTATGTATCAATAAGGGAACCCAAGTTCGAATCCCTTGGACAACACTTACATTTTTCATTGATTTTATTTTTAATCCACATGACATTGGGACCCTAAATCGAGCCCCAACATCAACATTCCCTCTTTCTTTATATCCTTGGAATCTCCTCCTACTTGGCCGAGGGGTTGTGGGATCCTCTCTTTATTTTTATTTTATTTCACAGCTATTTCCTAGAGGTCGTGGGTTCAATTCCCACATCTCACAATTCTTTTTATCTACATTTTTCTCTTAACTCCCTTCACTACCTTGAGGTCATGGGTTCGATTCCCACGCGTCACATTTCTTTTCTTTTCTTTTTTCTTTTCTCCTTTAGTTTCCTTCAAAACCTTGAGGTTGTGGGTTCGATTCCCACGCCTCACATTTCTTTTCTTTTATTTTTCCCTTACTTCCACTCGCTGACTGGAGGTCGTGGGTTCGATTCCCTCGCCTCCCATTTTATTTTTATTAATTTTTGTACTTCACTTTTCAGCCAGCTCACCCAAGATCAATTCCCCTTGACCCCATTTCCCTTTTCACGTTTTTAAGGCATTATACGGGTGAGGTCACATGTTCGAATCCTGGTGGTCTCATCCCTTTACACTCAAATAATTTCCAGATTTGTTCATAATTATTTAGCCTAAACCCGACTTTTAGGTTTGCTGAAAATTTAATCATTTTTCATCGCATTTTCACCAACACTTTCACTTGAACTCTTAGGGAAATTCATAGAACATCTAATACATTTTGGGGTGCATTTTTATAAAATCGTTTAGCCAAAATATTGGTACTCAAATAATCCATACTTTCACTTTAAATGAACATTACGATGTATATAGGTTTATGAACGTAAAATAACAATCATAACATTACCGAATTTGGAGCCTTAACCCAAGGACCTTAGTCACTGTAACATGCTTGCACACACACACTTGCACATACTTTCGAACACATGGTTGTCTTTCATACGATTTCAAGTACACAAACATAATCATATTAATCAGGAGAACATACCATACACCTAAATCTACCAGTAATCATACCCAACCTACGATTCATTGGGAGCTAGTGACAGGGGCATGCAAAGGGGAACAATCTTAGTTTTCAGACTGAATAATCTGAACCTTAAGGGGTTTCTTGGGAAAGGGACCAAGAAAGAAGAGAACCCATACCTTTTTGACGTTAAACCCTTGACTTGATTCCGGAAAAATTAACCCAAAATATCGACTTAATCCTCCTCAATGTCAACTCCACTCGAATGACAACCTCCCTTAGCCTAGTGTGCGATTAACGTTTGTTTTCTTTTGATTTCATGTGTGTTCTTCAAGTGTAAAGAACATGCTTTATTTTTCTGCTCTTGCCTATTATTTTGGCAGAGAGAATACATAAGAAAGAAGAAGAGAGATTGAGCGTGAGAGTGGAGAGATAAGCGTGAGCAAGTGGGAGTTGTAGGAGGCTTAGGAGTCTAGTTTTAGAACTTAGTCAATAAGGTTTTTGTTTATTTAATAAAAATCTGATTTTTATTTTATTTTAAATCATCTAATGAATATTAAATATTAATTAATTACATTAATTCAATAGCTTAAATAAAAATCACTTTAATTCATTGATTCCACCTAGGTTCGAACCCGGGTGGAGCAAGACTTCACTTCAAGAGCCCAATTCCGGCTCTCTCTCCCCAAATTACCCCTCCACCTTATTAATTAAATAATTAATTACATATTTAGGGTAATTACGATACTACCCTTAGCCAGGAAAAGACCATTTTACCAATTGACCCTTCAAACCTAAGATTTCCTCTTTTTAAGACCGATAAAGACTCCTTCAAGTAAATCTTCGTATTCGAGACCCTACATGGTTGGACCAACCTTTCCAAGCTCAACTATATCCCCAAGTTAGTTGTCTTGGTTGTAGCAAGGGTTCCGAGGTCTGGTTCTTCGCGCATCAATCCGTGTGAACCCTGGTCTAATCATAGACATTCTTGACACATTAAGCATTTCTTATCTTATCCATTTTTAGGGTTGTTACAAAAAACATCACTCAATTTTAGCAAGACAATTATATCATCAAACATATAATATGATAAGTTATGTAAATGATAAAAATAATTAGATTATCAAGATATTTTTAATCATTAATTATCTATTTACAATTCTTGAGATATGTGATGACGTTAAATTATTTAGTTTTTGTAGAAATGTTCTAAGAACCTACAACAATTTACTTTTTATTTCTTTATAAAAGCGATTATTAAAAAGGTTTTTCAAAAGGTTAGAAATATAAACTATACACGCGCAAAGCTTGGGTAAATTACCTAATTTGTATGTAATTGAAAATCACTTAAATTTTAAAACATTTGATGAAGTTATTATTTCAAAATTTATTAATAATTTTAAAATATTTTAATAATATTTACAATAATTTATAAAGTAAACATACTAAATTATATAATTTTTATGCCAAATCGACTAAAATTCTTAATTTAAAATAAATCTTAAAAATACATATTTAATCAAATAACAATCCTAAAAATGGTAAAAGGTCGGTCAAAATTGGGTGTTAACAAATTGATGAAAAATATCTTATATAGATAAAATATTTGTTTCAAATAATTTCTTGTGGCTAAAAGGTTAATATAGCCATAATAATATTTATCGCATAGAATAAAACATACGATCAACTATAAATTTTCAAAGCAATAAAGTTGTAGCTACTTAGACAATTACTCCCACAATTATTAATAATCATAGAAAAAATAATTAACTAGCTTCATCAATTTGATATTTTTGGCTAAGAAATTTTATGAATTTATAGATAGCTATGGTGTTCAAAATTTTGTGGCTATTACTACGTAATAGCTATGATTTTTGAATTCATAGCTTAAATTTTATTGCTATAGATATATTATTGTAGAAACTCACGTAACTATGGAGAAATTGAGGATATATTGATGAAAATAATGTTGAGTCACAAGCTCCTCATATTAAAGAAGAGTCATATTCTAGATATACTATGAATCCTACTACAACAAAATTATTTACATGAGTAGTATTGTATTATAACTCAAAAACCTTATCCTAGTCAACTCCTACAATATACAGTAGCTTAGTCATACATAACTTAGAATTTAGTAGTCTAGTCCTAGTATGACTCTAACTCAAATTTGTTAGCTTGCTTCGATGAACCTTCTCCTTCACCATGTTCATCAGTCTACTGTTCCTTCGACATGTTTCATCAATCTTAAAGCTTCCTACAACACTTCCCCTCTAGCTAGTGACCGGAGGAACTGTAACTCCTATCTTGCTGCAAAATTAAAGAAAACCTGCTTTGTTAAGTCTTTCGTATGAATATCAACTAGCTAACCTTAGACATCACAAAGTGAGTAAGAAGTTATCTCATGGACACTTTCTTATGAACAAAATGATAGTCCACTAATACATTTTTGGTTCTATCATGCATAGCTAGAGTAATGTCATGTACAAGGCATTCATGTTATAATCACAATACGACGTAGGAATAGATCGAAGGAACACTCCAAGGTCATGAGAAAGATACAAAATCCAAGTCATTTTTGCGGCAGTGGAGGCTAGTGCTCTATACTCAGTTTCAGCACTCGATTGGCTAGCATAGTCTGTTTCTTAGAGGTCCAAAAATACAATTTGCACCTAGGTAGATGTTATAGAATGTAATTGATGTCCTAAAAGTGGTACAACCTCCCCAATCATAAGCTAATTAGACATACAACATGCATGGTGATTGAGAAATAATTCTTAGGCCAAAGTGTATAGTATCTTTGATGTACTTGAGAATCCTTTTTACCCATTGAATATGTTCAGTGTTTGGACTTTGCAGAAACTGGCTTGCTAAATTTACAGCATGATTGATATCAGGTTTTGTGATGGTCAAATACTGAAGGTTCGCTACTATCATTCTGTAAAGAGGCATCTACAAGACTTCCTACAGCTTCATGCAAACTATGCTTTTGAGTTTGAATTTTCTTTACATCATTTCATCTTTTTGAATAAAAATTTAAATATGCACCAACTTATAGGCCATACCGATCTAGTAAATTAATAAAGCAAAGTTCATCTTCTTCATATAATTAGAAAAAGTTGTTTCCTCGATTTAGGATGAATTCCCAGCAAAAAATAGAATAACTTGATCAAACAAGAACGAATCATATTCGGTCCTAAAAGAGATAACAAAAAAAATGAATTAGTACAATATAAATTGGTCTACAAATAAATAATGAATATCAAATTATTATATCAAATAATATTAATAATAATAGTACGTAAACTAATATATCATGTATGATTTTACCATTTCGTTGTATTGCTAGCATATAACATCTTCTTACATGAACTTGATAAAAAAGATAGAGTAATGATAAAGAGAGAAGAAATATTTTCCACAGACTCGACATGCAATTAAATTCGTATAAGTCACCGTTATGTTTTTCTTAACCAAACTGAATCATATAATAATTGAAGTTGGAAGCTCCTATCTTCACAGTTGGATTACCACTTTTCCCTTCCAAACAATCAAAGTTTAATTAAATATCATATTAAGTTTTGATTTAGTGAAGGGAGAATATGGTAATTCAAATTTAAAGGTATGAGTCTTCCACTTTAAATAATATTTGATTCAACTTTGTTTATTAAAAGAAACATAATGGTGACTTATAATAATTTAATTGTATATCGAGTGTGTGGCAAAACATGTCCGCATATTGTGCCGCTATTCTATCATTTTGATCAAATTCATGGAAAAAAATGTTATATGCTATCAATACAAGGAAATGGTAAAATTACACATGAACATATTAGTTTATATATATATATATTTTACACAATAATTTGATATTCATTATTTATTTACAAACCAATTTATATTTGTTTAAAGTTCTTTTTTTTCTTACTTCTTTAGAACTGACTATGATTTATCTTGTTCGATCATAAAATCATCATCTTGATAAGAGGAAGAAGAACTTTGAATTTTTAATTTGTTTGAAAACATCCTTCCAAGAGAAAACACTCATATCTAGGGTGCTTCTCGTTTCTAATTTTGGGTGACAATTCATTCTAAATCGAGGTAAATTACCTTTTCTATATGAGGAAGATGTATTTATAAGCTTTTGGAAATTACACCTTCCTCGCATAAAAAAAAAAGAGAAAATGCATCAGTACCCCCTCCCAAGTTTTTGCCCGAAATCCAAAAGACCCACGTATACTATATTAAGCTCTTATTACCCCTATGAACTTATTTTATATAGAATTTTCTATCCCTTTTCGGCCTACGTGGCACTAGCTTGAATTAAATGTCAACATCATTTGGCCTAAAAGATAGTGTCACGTCAGGCGAAAAGGGATAGAAAATTATGTATAAAATAAGTTCGAGGGAGGGGGGGGGGTAATAGGACCTTATTATAGTATAAGTGTATCTTTGAAATTTAGTGTATAGGTTGGAGGGTACTTATGCATTTTCCCTAAAAAAATAATTTTCCTCGATTTAAAATGAATTACCATAAAAATTAGAATCAAGAAACACCCTAGATAAGAGTGTTTTCTCTTGTAATGAAGTTTTCAAAAAATTGAAAACTTCAAAGTTCCTCTCCCTCCTTTCAAATTTTTTTTTTTTAGTCGAACAAGAATGAATCATAGTTGATCCTTAAAAGAGGTATAGAAAAATCGACTTGGCCTAAATATAAATTGGCTAACAAATAAATAATGAATATCAAACTATACTATCAAATTATAATAATATATAAACTAATATATTCATGTACAATTTTACAATTTCGTTGTATTGCTAGCATAGAATGTTCTCTTCCATTAACTTGATCAAAATGATAAAGTAATGGCACAACATGAGAAAATCTTTCGTCACACACTCGACATGCAATTAATTTAGTATATGTCACTGTTATGTTTCTTTTTATTAAGTTGAATCATATATTATATAAAGTGGGTAACTCCTATCTTTATAATTGGATTAACATTTCGTCACTTCACTAAATCAAAATTTGATTAAATATCAACTAAATAGTAATATTTTATGTTTTTGATTTAGTGGAGGGAAAATGACAATCCAAATGTGAAGATACGAGCTTCTCACTTTAAATAATATATTATTCTGCTTACGTAAGAGAAATATAACTGTGGCTTATACTAATTTAATTGCATGTCGAGTGTGTGGGAATATATTTCCTCATGTTGTGCTACTACTCTATCATTTTGATCAAGTTCATGGAAGAAAAATTTATATACCACCAATACAACGAAATGGTAAAATCACACATGAACATATTAAATTATATATTATTACTATTTGATATAATGATTTGATATTCATTATTTGTTTGTAAACTAATTTATTTTTGTGATAAGTCGATTTTTTTGTTACGTCTTTTAGAACCGGCTATAATCTATTCTCGTTCAATCAAAAAATCACCCCTTGATCGGAGGGAAAGGAACTTTGAATTTTTTAGTTTGTATGAAAAACTACCTTACAAGAGAAAACGTTCCTATCTAGGGTGTTTCTCGCTTATATTTTTGGGTGACAATTCATTCTAAATTGAGGTAAATTACATTTTCTATATGAGGAAATGTATTTATAAGCTTTTGGAAACTACACCTTCCTCGTATTAAAAGAAAAGGTAATTTGCTTCAATTTAGAATGAGTTGCCACAAAAACTTAGAAGCAAGAAACACCCTAGATAAGATTATTTTCTCTTGTAAGGATGTTTTCAAACAAATGAAAAATTCAAAGTCTCTCTCCCTCCTTGCAAGATGTAATTTTTTAATCGAACAAGTAGGAATCGTAGTTGATCCTTAAAAGATTCACTCTCATTCAATCAAGAATGTATCATAGGTTATACTACTGTTCCATCTTCTTATGTATCAATGGATTCTATGTCTATTAATAAGATACTCGGTAAACACTAAATTTTAATACCGGATACAAAGGCGAAAAACAGAAGAGACTAGTCTCTGTCTCTCCCACATAAATGTACAACAATACTAAGCTACCTACAATTGCACTATCCTAATCCCAAATTATACACTACTATAATCATCTACTCGAGTAATTGTCTACAGAAAATACTTACCCCATCTCCTTAGCTTCCTAAGTTTCATAACTTCCATCTTTTCTCCTATGAGTCTCAGTCCACATTCTGCAATCAACAGCTTTTCACTTTGCCATTCGAGAATATACCTATCAAAGCACATCATTTGTAAACTGGTTTTGCTTCGGCATCTATGCACACATATCAAATAGGTTGTAAATTTGCACATATATAGCCAATTACTTATTAGTTAAACATACTATAAACGCAAGAACGAGTATTGCTCATAGAGACTAGAGACCTGCAACTCTCTTCCTACTTCACCAAATTTAGCATAAACAATACATTCCGCATAGTGGATGCGTTCACCATCTCCTCGTGTTTCTCCCACTTCCTCACAATCAAGCCTACTTTTGACATGTTTGTTACCAAGAAAACAGTCATTGATTGATCAGAGTGCGTAAGCTAAGCAGCTATAGGCACTCCCATAGTAATACTCTTGATGAGAGAATTCCACCACAATGACTCATTACTCGTGAACTCATCCACAAATATTCAGAAACTAAAATATAAATGAACCACTGAAGACTGATATATGAAATACATTAAATCACTACAAAATTATGAGGATACCTTTGTTGATACTCGACCATATTTTCTATGTCGGCAAATCAATTCCCAAAAGTGTAAAATTATATGTGCAAGTTTATAACAACTTAAAAACTACAATGAGTCCAAACTAAAAAATATACATAAATCTTAACTATAGACCAAAAACAATGTAAGATCATATAGAATTATGTAAATTGATTTGCCATAAATACTCACTCAACGAATGGCTTGACTTGTGGACAAGTGAGCACCACATATCGATGTGCTTGACGTTTCAAGTATTAACACATACTCTGCGCTACATCTTTTAGTGATGTAGGTTCAGGTTTTAAGCTTTCAGATCACGTTTAGATCGGTTCCCGATCTTCAGTTCAACAGTTACAGTGGTGAGTCCTCATCCTTCGAGGACACGTGACATGATTATTTCCCTTCGTTTTAAATTTTTAGTTTCAGTCTAGCTGGGGCATGTCCTAGCATTTCTAGTCAGTTAGGCTTATTTCAGACATAACTAGATTTAGCTTTATTTCATTTGAGCTTGACTTTAAGTTGTGTTAAAACTCTTAGTTTTCTTATATATTCAGTTTTAGAATGGGTATTCCCAATCAAATTCATTTTTGATAAAGCTTACGCTCAGTATTATTTCATTTAAGTTATCATAGTATGTTGATGTATGCAAACAAAGTTAGCTTGGGGTCACTTGTGATCTTTGGTCGGGTACGCATCTTGGGGGTAGCTCAACATCATAACTATGCTACCAGCGAACAACTCGTAAATAACTTTTTATTTCACTTTGGTTAGATCGTTACCCTGTTAAGGAAGTTTTACTTAAACTAATGATTCAAAGTTCATCTTCCTCATATAAAAAAAAAGTTGATTTGCCTTAATTTAGAACGAATTGCCATCCAAAATTAGAAGGGAGAAACACCCTGTATAGGAGCGCTTTCCCTTGAAAGAAAGTTTTTAAACAAACTATAAATTCAAAGGTCCTCTTATTAATATGGTGATTTTCTGATTGAACTAAAATGATTATAGAAGGTCCTAAAGGGGTAACAAAATAAAGTTGACTTAACGCAAATTTAAATTTGTCAGCGAATAAATAATGAATATCAAATAATAATACTATATAAACTAGCATATTCATTCATGATTTTAAAACATTTCGTTGTATTGTTAACATATAATATTGTCTTCCGTAAACTTGATCAAAATGATAAAGTATTGTGTTTTACTACATAAAGAGATATTTTGCCACACACTTTGACATGCAATTAAATTAGTATTAGTATATATTATTTTTTCTCTTAAGTAAGCTGAATCATATATTAATTCAGCTTAGTTAAGAGAAACATAACGATGATTTTACTAATTTAATTGCATCGAGTGTGTAACAAATTATTTCCTCATGTTGACACTACTCTATCATTTTGATGAATTTCACAGAAGAGAAGGTTATGTGCTAGCAATACAAGGGAATGGTAAAATACACATGAACATATTAGTTTTTATAAAATTACTATTTAATATTCATTTTTTATTTTCCAACCAATTCATTTATATTTTGTTAAGTCGGGTTTTTTTGTTACCTCCTTTAGGACCAAACTGTGATTCATTCTTGTTCGTTCAAAAAATCACAATCTTTATAGGAGAAAGAGGAACTTTGAATTTTTACTTTGTTTGAAAACTTCCTTACGAGAGAAAGCGTTCCTATCTAGGGTGTTTCTCCTTTCTATTTTTGGATGACAATTGTTCATTCTAAATTTAGGTCAATTACATTTTTTTAATATGAGGAAGCTGTATTTATGGATGTATTTTTTATAATTTTATATAATTCAATCTTTAGATAATTAAAATACTATTATTCAATTAAATTCTTAATTTAGTAGAGGGACAAGATGGTTATTCAATTTTTAAGATTAGAGCTTTCCACCTGAAAATTTATTCATATAAAACTATCAACACTAGAAGAAGCTTTTCCATCTTTTCCCTCGTGAAAATATAATCATCATCAACAACATACCTATTGAAATCCACTTAGTTAGAGCATGAAGAATGTGGAGAGTATGCAAATCTTACCACTATCTAATGGAGATAAAGAGGTTGTTTATAAAAGACCTTCGGCTCAAGGACATCAATCCAACTAAAACATTGTGGGGATGGAAGATGAAAGTGAAAGACAAGCGATGGTGTCCAAGAAGAACTATACGCAAGTGTTAGCCTTTGAGATATGCATAGGTATATCTCAGAGTTTGATGATAGATAAAATAATCATATTTGGTTCCAAAAGGCGGGTTGGTTCATTCAATCCCACAAAAATCTCTCAAACTTTTGGGCTGATTTCTATCCATATCGCGTTTAGAGGAATCAAAACATCATAACCGAATCAGTTTCGATAACTCTTTACTTTGTAGAGAAGCACTTAGATATGAGTACTAAATCCTCTCCGCTATGTTTCATTCCAATACTAAATACAACAAATAACAAAATGAAATCATACATACAACAAATATATTACAAGAATTACCATTTGGGGTTTGCGATGCTTACTTGGTGAAGCCATGGAGACTATCTGTTTCTCCCTCGCTCGTCTTTCTCGTCTACGAAAAACGGAAGACTCCTACACAAGTTATGGAGAGATTAGTTATAACCATATATAAAAGCATTATTTGTCTTGTCTGTCAAATGCTGGTAAGACCCCGGAATAACCTAACAAGTACTAAGCCGGCTGTCAAATTGCATTTAGGTTTAGTATGAAAATGTATCATTTACAAGTTAGGGTTTCTAAATTCACTTGTGCTTAATAGATTTGTGGTATGCATATATTTGTCTGCGTTGTTCATTTTTTTCTTAGGTTGATTATTCTTATTTGTCTTCTTTTGCTTAATTGAAGATGAACAAATTCTTACGTGTTTATTTTTTTGGAAAAATCCTTATTATTTTGGTAAAATATCTCTACTGATTTTGTGCTCTTCATTTGAAAAGAGATCACCACAAGAACAAACAAGCAACAATGGAGAAATCAAAGCGTAGACTAGTTTTCTAAGAATCAACAAGATGGAGCTACCAAAATAACTCACAATATCTTAAAATCCATAAATATAAAAAATAAGTTGAAATTAATAAAAGAAACTTACTTGGACGGATCTGTTAAAGATCTGTGTCAAAACTTCGAAATGCTCGCCGGTGTATGTTGTTCGTCCTCGTTGGAAAAGAGGAGAAGCGTTGAATTGGTGCTAGTCGGAGATGGCTTTCGCAGATGCTCACCTGAGATTGAGATGAGGCAGCATCTGGTTGTTGTTACTGGCGTTGGCTTGCTGCTGCCGGTCGCTGTTCTTTGCCGTAGCCTGCTTCCTGGTGGTACTGCAAAGAGAGAAAAAAACAACAAGGAGAAGAGGAGGGAGGAGAAATCAGGGAGGGAAGGAGAAAAGGGGGAAGGGGCGCTGCAGCCTGGCGCATCTCGCCGGAGTTTTGCTATTTATGTTTATGTAAAGTTATTGTTACAAGTATTTGTTAGTACAGATTAAATAACAAATGTCAATTGAATATTCAAGAAAGTTTTCTCTACTGAAATTGTTGGATGTATATTAAAAAGGTATAATACATATATTGGACCCTAAACTTGTCTTCAAATTTTAACTTTGACCTCCAACTTTCATAATGCACAAACAGACACTTTAACTATCCAACTTTTAAATAAATAAACATATGAATCCTACATGACACAATACACATAGGATACCACGTAGGACAAAAAATGACACATAGGATAACATGTAGGACATGTCTGTCTATTTGTTCAATTTTATACAAGTTTAAGTGCCTATTTGTGCACACCCAATGTTGAAGGGCATAAATGTGATTCGAAGCCAAGTTAAAGGGCATGTTTATGTATTATGCCTATTAAAAAAGCCTTAACAAATCTCAAATTTCATCATCAACAACGTTATTCCTTCACATACAAGGATGTGATTTTGTGTTCTTAAGAAAATCCTCTGAGAGTTAATAACTTTGCATGCACATATTTTTTTATTTTATGTTGTTATGTATTTTACTTTATTTTATCACTTGATATTATGATTACTCTAACGATTGAAAGTTGATTGAAATGTTATTTTCGAGGTCTGTTATTTCAAAAGATAAGAACTTTTCTAGCTAGAATGATTTGTTATCATCAATGAATATCCTCTAGTTTACTCCCTTTAATGTAAGTTTTTCTCGCTATTATGTTGTTTACTTATAATTATATTGATTTTTTTGTATGTAGATAATCTGACTATGATAACGATTTTAGTCCTCTTAATGTTTTCCTTATTTTTCCTTTCATTCGGCTCTTCTAAAATTTTTTTGTTGTAAGTTACGATTATTTTCGTCAAGATTAATGTGAAGAATATGAAACAAAACCTACTCTAAATAAAACTAATATCTTAATCTACAAAAGATATGTCTATTAACATAGATTTATTGTCCTTCATGTCTCAAGTCATTGCTGAGCGTTTGATATCAAGGTTAGACTCATTTTTAATTTTTTTAATTTACTAGAATATTTCTTTAACATGAATCTAAAATCCAACATTTTGATCTATTTGTACTTTCATAATCCAACAAGCATATGTAAGAATTCATGAATAAGTCATAAAGTTTCATTTATAAAGCATCCGGAAGGGTCTTCCGCAGTTTAGTTAAACATGAATTTATATAAGGGTCAACAATATAATTTTGTTGTTGTTCCAAATTTATTTCTCCTTCTATAAGTTTTTGTTAGAGTATTAAATTAATGATAACGAAGTGGTGAACATTTGACCTCAGACAAGTAGAATGTCTCTTAAAAAATTATTTATGTTGTTGCATTGTACATTTTTAAACGATCTCAACTTATATGTAACTAATATTGATTATCGAAAATTTTCACATAAATATATTCACACACGGAGTTATTCTAACCATAAAATTATAAGATTCTATATTTTTCTTGAACAAAAAAATAAATAGAAAAAGTGATGTTTAATCGCTACATGAAAACATCACTCAATTTTAACAAGACAATTATATCATCAAACAAATAATATGATAAGTTAAGTAAAATATAAAAATAATTAGATTATCAAAATATCGTTAATCATTAATTATCTATTTACAAATCTTGAGTTATGTGATAATGTCAAGTCATTTAGTTTCTGTAGAAATGTTCTAAGAACCTACAACAATTTACTTTTACTTCTTTATAAAAGCTATTATTGAAAAGGTTAGAAATATAACTTATGCCCGCGCGAAGCGCGGGTAAATTTCCTAGTTTTTATATAATTGAAAAAATTACTTAAATTTTAAAACATTTGAATGAAGTAATTATTTTGAAATTTATTATTAATTTTAAAATATTTTAATAATATTTACAATAATTTTATAAAGTAAACATAATTAATTATATAATTTTCATGCAAAGTCGACTAAAATTATAAATTTAAAATAAATTTTAAAAATATGTATTTAATCAAATAGGAATCCTAAAAATGGTAAAAGGTCGGTCAAAATTGGGCGTCAACAAATTGAGGCAATATATTTCATATAGCTACAATATTTTGTTTCAAATAATTTATTGTGGCTAAAAGGTTAATATTGCCACAATAATATTTATCGCATAGCAAAAAGATATGATCAACTATAAAATTTTATCAAAGCAATAAAGTTATAGCTACCTTAGACAATTACTGCCACAATTATTAATAATCATAGCAAAAATAATGAATTAGCTTCAGCAATTTGATATTTGTGGCTAAGAAATTTATGAATTTATAGATAGATATGGTGTTCAAAATTTTGTGGCTATTAATACGTAATAGCTATGATTTTTGAATTCATAGCTTAAATTTTATAGCTATAGATATATTATTGTAGAAATCTCACGTAACTATGGAGAAATCGAGGATGCATTGATGAAAAAAATGTTGAGTCACAAGCTCCTCATATAGGAGAAGAGTCATATTCTAGTTATACTATGAATCCTACTACAACACAATTGTTTACATTAGTAGTATTGTATTATAACTCAAATACCTTATCCTTGTTGACTCCTACAATATACAGTAGCTTAGTCGTACATAGCTTAGGATTTAGTAGTATAGTCCTTGTATGACTCCAACTCTAACTTCATCAACTAAGGCTCCATTCCCATTCTCAGTTCAGTAATGATGCCTTTATTAATTGAGAGGAAAACATTTTCATCTGCAGTCATGTGATTACTATAGCCACTATCGACATACCTATTCATTGCTTTTTATTGAAGCATCAGATTTAGAAGCAAAGAAAAGGTTTTCTTCCTTTTCTTCCTCTTGTTTTTTCACAAAAATTTGCTTGCTCTCGTTTCTTGTGCTAGCAATCCTTTTCAACGTGGCCAAAGTTTTTACAAAATTTACATTGGGGTTTGCCTTTGTGCCAACATTTTTCTGAATTGTGATTAGTCTTTTTTCAAACTTTACAAAAAAACTAGAGTTTTTTTCACCTTTTTCTTCAACCTTTTTGGGAAGAACCATCATGATTCTGCTTGTTTTTTGGCTTGTAGTTCTTCTTTTGTTGATTTTTTGAGAAATTTTGAGAATTCTCATTTTTTAAAGACTGGAAAGTCGTCTCATTGGGTTGATCTTCACGAAAAAATCTTCGCTTCTCATATGCACCAAATGACCCAACTAGCTCTTTGATGGAAAGCTTAGAAAGATCTTTCGTCTCCTAATTGATAGCAATAATGTACTCATACTTTTCTGTAACACCAATAAGAATATATTTCACAACTTGTTGGTCAGAAATTGTATCACCATGATTTCTCATTTTATTAACAATATTCATGACTCTTGTGCAATATTCATCAGTTTTTTTTCAGATTCTATCATTTTCAAATTTTGAAACTCTCTTCTAAGAGTTTTAAGATTTATACTGCGTACCTTTTCGTCACCATACACCTCAGTTTCAAGAGAATCCCAAGATTCCTTTTGTTGTCTCACAAGTAGCTATTTTTGCAAGATATGCTCTTGAGACTCCCATTTGGATATTGTTCAAGGATTTTGCATCTTGACGACACTTAGCCTCAAGATTTTTCAACTCTGCTGCTGTAAGATCCTCATCATTGTCTGGCTCTTCAAAGCCATTTGCAACAATAGTCCAAAAACGTTCAGCTTCAATTTTCATTCTTATCTTCCAGTATTAAAAATAAATTCCATCAAAAAATGGAGTAAGAACAATTGAAGGAAATAACAATTTGTAGGAAATATGGAAAGGAAATAGCATCTTTAGAGAATGCTCAAGTTTATCATAGGCTATTAAGGCCTCTTGAGATGATTACAATTATCAACTACATCACTACTTATGCTACTGAAAATAGAAGACAAAAAGTCTTGCACAAATAAACAAATACATGTATCACAATTTACTAGATACATGTATTACGAAATTCTAAAGAGACTTCTTGCAAAACTAAGAGACTATTTCGAAAGACTAAACATTAGAGACCTGCAGCTTTCTTCCTACTCCACAAAATTTAGAATAGAAAATACATACATACAACAAATATATGTACAAATCCAACACATAATTCACAACTCTATCCTGTGATGTCATCAACTTCCTCACCACATTCCGCATAGTGGATGAATTAACCATCTGTCTGTTACCAAGAAACCAGTCATTGATTGATCAGAGTGCGTAAGCCAAGCAACTATAGGCACTCCTATAGTGATACTCTTAATGAGAGAATTCCGTCCACAATGACTCATCACTCATGAACTCATCCACAAATATTTAGAAACTAAAACATAAATGAACCAAGGAACACTATATATGAAATGCATCAAATCACTACAAAATTATGAGGATACCTTTGTTGACACTGAACCATATTTTCTACGTGTGCATCAGTTCCCAAAAGTGTAAAATTATATGAGCAAGTTTATAACAGCTTAAAAACTACAATGAGTCCAAACTAAAAAATATACATAAATTTTAACTATAGACCAAAACAATGTAAGATCAAATAGTATTAATGTAAACTGATTTGCCATATATACTCACTCAACGAATGGCATGACTTGTGGACAAGTGAGTACCATATATCGATGTGCTTGACGTTTCAAGTATTAACCCATACTCTGCGCTACATCTTCTAGTGATGTATGTTCAGGTTTTAAGCTTCCAGATCACGTTTAGATCGGTTCCAAATCTTCATTTCAATAGTTAAAGTGGTGAGTCCTCATTCTTCGAGGACAAAGTGACATGATTATTTCCCTTCGTTTTTAATTTTTAGTTTCACACTAGCTGGGACATGTCCTAGCGTTTCTAGTCAGTTCGGCTTATTTCAGACATAGCTAGATTTAGGTTTATTTCATTTGATCTTGACTTTAAGTTGTTTTAAAACTCTCAGTTTTCTTATATATTCAGTTTTACAATGGGTATTCCCAATCACTTTCAGTTTTCATTAAGCGACGCTCAGTATTATTTCATTTCAGTTATCATAGTATGCTTATGTATACCAACAAAGTTAGCGTGGGATCACTTGTGATCTTAGGGCGGGTGTGTGTCTCGGTGGTAGCTCAACATCATAACTATGCTACCAGTGAACAACTCCAACATAACTTTTTATTTCACTTCGGTTAGATTGTTACCCTGTTAAGGAAGTTTTACTTAAACTAATGATTCAATGTTCATCTTCCTCATATAAAAAAAAGTTGATTTGCCTTAATTTAGAATGAATCGCCATCCAAAATTTGAAGGGAGAAACACCCTGGATAGGAGCGTTTTCCTTGAAAGAAAGTTTTTAAACAAACTGAAAATTCAAAGTAAGGTGGTGATTTTCTGATTGAACTAAAATGAATTATAGACGGTCCTAAAGAGGTAACAAAAAAATTGACTTAACACAAATTTAAATTTGTCAGAAAAAATAATTAATATCAAATAATAATACTATATAAACTAACATATTCATTCATGATTTTAAAACATTTCGTAGTATTGTTAAAATATAACATTATCTTCCATAAACTTGATCAAAATGATAAAGTAGTGTGCGGTACTACATAAAGAGATATTTTGCCACACACTTTTAGATGCAATTAAATTAGTATTAGTATATATTATTTGTTCTCTTAAGTAACTTGAATCATATATTAATTCAATTTAGTTAAGAGAAACATAACGATGATTTACCCTAATTTAATTGCATTGAGTGTGTAGCAAATTATTTTCTCTTGTTGACACTACTGTATCATTTCGATAAAGTTCATGGAAGAGAAGGTTATATGCTAGCAATACAAGGGAAAGGTAAAATTACAGATGAACATATTAGTTTTTATATTAATACTATATAATATTCATTATTTATTTTCTAACCAATTCAATTATATTTGTGTTAAGTCGGGTTCTTTTCTTTACCTCCTTTAGGACCAAACTATGATTCATTCTTGTTCGTTCAAAAAATCACGATCTTTATAGGAGAAAGAGAAACTTCGAATTTTTAGAGGAGGTACTGACAAAGCTCAACTATCAATATGAACTTAATTATAACTCTTATAAGCAAAAGAGTTCATTGTTTATCTTGGACAAAATAACATAAGACTAATTGTCATCTTTGAACATAAAGTTAAAGGAACAAAATGCTAAAGAAGTAGTTGCTAAATTTTGCAGGAATAGTATTAGTTTCATAACTATACAACCAGTGAACAACTCCTAGATAACTCCTTTTTCACTCTTGTTAGATAGCTGCCCTGGTAAGGAAGTTTTACTTTAACTAATAATTCAAAGTCCATCTTCCTCGTATAAAAAATGTTAATGTTGCATTGATTTAGAATGAATCACCATCTAAAAATAGAATGGAGAAATACCCTTGATTGAATCGTTTTCCCTTGTAAGTTTTGAACAAACTAAAAATTCAAAATTCTTATTAAGATTGTGATTTTCTGATCGAACAAATATGAACCATAGTCGATCCTAAAGAGTTAACAAAAAAATTGACTTAACCCAAATATAAATTTGTCGACGAATAAATAATGAATATCAAACAATAATACTATATAAACTAACATATTCATGCATTATTTTTTAGCATTTCATAGTATTGTTAGCACATAACATTTTCTTCCATAAACTTGGTCAAAATGATAGAGTAGTGGTAAAGCGTAAAGAAATATTTTGTCACACACTTGGCATGCAATTAAATTAGTATAAGTATATGTTATTTTCCTCTTAACTAAGTTAAATCATATCTCAATTCAACATAGTTAAGAGAAACATAACCGTAATTTATACTAATTCAAGTGCATGTTGAGTGTGTGACAAAATATTTCCTCATGCTGCACCAATATTTCATCATTTCGATCAAGTTCATAAAACAAAAGGTCTATGCTAGAAATACATGAAAATGTAAAATCATATATGAACATATAAGTATATATATTTTTACTATTTGATATAATAATTAAGATATTCATTATTTATTTTTCAACCAATTTATATTTGTGTTAAGTCGGATTTTTTCAGTTACATCTTTTAGGACCGACTATGATTCATTCTTGTTTGATCACAAAATCACCATCTTGATAGGAGAAAGAGGAACTTTAAATTTTTAGTTTGTTTGAAATACTTCCTTACAAGAGAAAACGCTTCTATCTAGAGTGTTTTTCCTTAAAGTTTGGGTGACAATTCATTCTAAATCTAGATTAGTTATCTCTCCTTTTCTTTTCATCCTCGCTATGGAAGGCCTTATTAAGATGCTCCAAAAAGCATGTCACAATTTCACATCTGTTGTATGCGGATGATACTCTGTTTTTTTTTGTCGGGTAGATATCACTAGTTATTAAGCTAAACTTGATTTTGCATATCTTTGAAGTTGTTGCTGGACTATACACAAATATGTCACAAAGCACTGTCTATCCAGTAAACTTGGGAGAGCTGACCGAAATCATGTGCTGCAACAACTTATCTTAGGCTGCCTTTAGGTGCGAATTTAAAGGCTAATGATATATGATTGGGAATAACTGAGAAATTTGAAAAAATACCCGCAACATGGAAAATGCAATATCTTTCTTTTGGAGGAAGAGTTATATTGATTAATAGTGTAATGGATAGCATCCCTACATATAATATGTCCCTTTTTACCTATTCTAGCAAAAGTTCTTGAAAAGCTCGACAGCATGAGAAGAAATTTGGCTAAAAAAGGGGAGAGAGGAGAGCCTTAGGGTACGCTCACTTCTGCATTTTTGTTTAGATTCTCGAGATTCTCAATCGCTCTTTTTAGTGGGGAGGAATAGTACGTGAATGGTGGTTCTCAGACGAGGGAATCATTCCTCTCTGAAAAAAAAGAAGCTAGAATCTTTCTATTGATAGAGCTTTCACGTCTGCACATAGAATCCTTTTTTGACCTTCCATTCTGTTCTTACGGTAGTTGGGTCGGAATCTGTGTGATGGTTCGAAAGTCGTTTCAAATATTCTTCGCATCCCAGAGAGATAGATTGTTGCCATTGTGCCTTGGTCGAAGCGGAGATGCTGGTAATTATATACGTAGTAATGAATGCCCGACCTTTCTAGTGGAGCAATCCTATGGTTAGGAACGTGACACATCAATCCTTTGTACCGAAGTAAGGTTGACTGCGGACGATAGTTATACGTCCGCCAGCAGTCAAGATTGAGAAATTGTACAGATTCCATTCGACGATTCATGTCTTCATTGGTAACTAATCACCTTTGGGTAGAAGCATGGTAACAAAAAGAAGAACGTCAGCCTTGAGGGTCTTCTAACTGAAGATAAAGGACTGGTAATTGAATCAATAACCGTAGTTACTAGACTAGCACTTAAATTAGCTGTGACAGTATCTGTTGGTGCGTCTTATATGTTTGATCTTAATGCCATTGAACAGAGGATCTTAATGCTTGCTTGGAGAGCGCAAATCCTTACGCGGTAAATCAATAGCATTGGATTTAGTTCTTTCCTTCTTTCTTACTTTCATGGGTTGGTTTGGCCTTTTTCCGAGCTATAGCAAAGAGCGATTTAAGCGCGTCATGTACGACCTTGGCATTCATCTTGTTGTTGTTAAGCATATTTTGGAATATGTTGTTGACACACTTCATCATAGTTTCTTTACTACTCCACTCCTTCATTTCATTTCATCCTTACTCCATATTCGGATGCAGATTAAGGGGGAAAGACTTTGATTGGGAAAGGGGCCTCCTCTGCCTACGGCCTGTTCGTTACTCACCTGGCTGACTACGGCACTGGGTTTTTTCTTGTATGAGGACTCTTTACGCACTGAGACTTTCCTTGAAAAAAGCGGAGACCTTGCTTCTACTTTTATCGTAGATAGCTAATATGAGTAGGAAATATTTTCAAGAAATGAATGGAATTTTCCAATAG